>APFE031144306.1:8021-33914 GCA_000404065.3 Pinus taeda
TTCACTGCACATAGCCCCTATCGTGTTCATATAGTCATCGTTCATTGCACATAGTCATTTTGCCCCTATCCTCACGTGCTAAGCACACTCTCTCTAGCCACACACATCTAGCCATTGTCTTGTCTCACAAAATGATAACCACATGGGTTTGACCAACCTCGTGTTCAACCAGCCTCTACAATTGATTTCCATCAAGCCTAACGTCAATCCACACGTCTAACCATTGTATCGCCAAAACGTCATGCTTAAACATCTTTGCCACCCATTCCTTGAAATCATTTAGTTGTGGCTTTCCGTGATATCTATATATATGAATTTATGTAACTCGACTTTGAATGAAATAAATGAATAATACTCCTCCCATAGAGCAGGTGAAAATCACCCTAGCCTTATTGGCTTCTGACTTGCCCGCAAGTGAGGAGCGTGAAGGAGACGCTCCCACAAAGACCTCCCCTCCTAGTCTATTAACCCCATTCATTTCGCCCATAAAACCACCTGGAAAATAGGGGTTACTCAATCCATAGCTTTTTCTATCTACTTTAGATAGATTTCATTTCTAATCACCCACCTTCCTCGCTGGCTAGCATAATTGCATTATAAGGCTCGATATCACTCTTTATCTATGGCACACTAACAAAGCATTACAACCTGACATAACACATGTTAATTCACTAATAAAATGACCCATGCAAAATGAATAAAGAGTTTTTTAAGTAGAGCACTGAAAGAATGTTGAATAAATTCCTTTAATGTAGTTCGAAAAAGCTAGACAGTTTTATAATTTTTGAAATTACTCGGAAATAAAAATTTATCATAATCATTGATTATTAATGATCAAAACAAAAAGAAATAATAAAACACATAATATATAATACCTTAATATTATATGTATTGGACTTAATACTACATATAATGTAATGATATGGAAACTATACAATTTAATGTATTTTAGTTTAAATATTATTTTCATACTAAATATAAAATTCATTTTAATAATAATAAAATATATTCAATAATAATATTTTATTTAAATATCATTGGTTGAAACATTCTAAATAATCTTAATTTAAAATATATATAATGAGAATACAAAATAATATATTATTCTATTGTTTAAAAGTAACCAATTGTTTGGAACTTAATTATAATGTTAAAATAGTTAAATTTATAACAATAAGTTTGTTATTTATTTTTTATCCAAAAAAATATATTTTATATTTATTTAGATATTTAAATTAAATAAAATATTATTTATAAATTGAATTACATAATAAAAAATACTCTTTATTTATAAAGAAGATAGTATGTCAAGTTAAATATTCACCATTTATAAGATTAATTGAAATTTGTATGATTAAATATTACATTGCATATGTTACTATATGACACTAATAATATAAAATTTATTTTTTATTTTTAAAATATCTTTTTAACAAATACTATTTATAACTCCATAAAATTAGTGACTTCATATTAAAATAATAAAAAAAAAAAAAAAAAAAAAAAAATATTTCAAATATTCAAAATTTTTTTTAATTTTCAAAAATATTTAATTTAAATATATTTTTCAAAACAAATTTATAAAATCTATTTAAAATTTTCATAACAATTTCATAATAAGTAAAATAAATTGTTTGGGAATAAAAACAAAATAATAAATATAAAAATAACGAGCCCATAAATAAAAACACCAAAATTATTCCACATCGTACAAAAGAATAAACTACAAAGAAAAATGAGAAAAAGTGAGAACCAATAGTAGGCGCATCTCTCGATGGATGGTAAGTGCATACATCAGTCACTCTATGTGCAATAGTGGGTGCATAAATATATGTAAATGTCCCCGTAATATCTTTTACAATTTCCCTCTGTTGGAATTTTATATTAATAAAATTATTATATTATTATTATATTAATAATATGAGTGATTAGAGTTTCACAGTTGATTATATAGAATCTTTGTGATTATTTTGTAGAATTTTTATTATGATCTAATATCAATAATTACATTTTTCATCTTATTTTATATTAATCTTTACTCTTTTTTTTTCCTTTAATTCTTAGCTTCTTATTAGACATTAATCTTTAACTCTTTTTATTTTATACTCTTTAACTTTTTAGTATCTTAATTGACTTTAATCCTTAACTCCTTAACCCTTTTATTATTTTATTTTTCTTTAATCCGTATTCTTTTTATTTTCCTAGTCATATTGTTGACCATGGATTCTATAATAAGAAAGTTTTTGTCGGTTTTATTAAATCCTCTTCATCAATTCATCCATTTAATTTATGATCTAATAAACGATTTAGATGTACTCATTTTCATTAATCTATCTTGGTTTGATTTTCATATTAATAATCTTTTCATGTAATTGTTATATTCATAATTAAATTTTTAATTCTTATTTTTCTATTAAAATATTAAATTTAAAAATTTATTTCTATTTTATTATTTTATTTTTTCAAAAATTACCAAATTCCTATCATTTATGGAGTTCAAAAATTAGGTCAAATATTGGTTTTATTTATTTAATAAATAAATAAAACAGGTTCTCAAAATTGGTCAAATATTATTTATTTATTTAAAATTAAAATTTTGACCGTCAATCCAACATTCAAATTTTCTATTAAAAGGCTCTCCAACACTCATTTACTCTCTGTGGTTCGTTGTTTGATCGATGGACTCACCATCCAAAACGTTGGATAGATCACACCATATTAATAGAATGTTATTTCCAAAAATCTATAATAATATAATAATAACAATTTAATATTTTTCTCATAAGGTAGTTAATCTTTCTAGCTTTTCCTTTGACCCTCCGGTCTATAGTCTTTTGGGGAAGGGATTAAATTTTTCCCTGGCTCCAAGAAAAATCCTTGTAGAAGACATTATTTGTAGCATTGAATATGGAATAAGGGACTTACAAGACAACACTAAAGATATCATCAGACATGACTATGTTGTTGTCCTTACAAAGCCAATGACCCCCAATAACAACATTAGTAAACAAAAGTTTGATGCCCTTAAATCTTTGAACAATAACCAAGACATTGTTATTCTCAAAGTCGACAAGGGTGGGGTTGTAGTTATCCTTGATAAGGAACATTACTGGAGAAAGATGTTATATGATCGCCTTTGTAACATCAAAAACTACATGAAGCTTAATAAGAATCCTTTAAAGAATATTTCCAAAATAAATAGTTTGGCTATAAAATCTAGCAACACTATTGGCTCCTTTAGCTATAAGCTCCTCAAGAGTATTCCTCTCACTCCTAGGATCAATGGGCTTCCCAAAATCCATAAAGAGGGGGCTCCTCTTAGATCCATTGTCAACACTATAGGAGGGCCAACCTGTATTCTAGCGAAGTATTTAGTGAATAAGCTTAAACCCCTCATTGGTCTTACATAGCCCTTTGTTAAAGACTCTTCTTCTTTTATCAATGAGTTAAAAAGTATAAAGTTGGATCCTGGAGATATTCTTGTAAGTTTCGATGTGGTCTCCCTTTACACTAATATCCCTATTAATGGGGCCATTGAAGTCATCAATCGGATCACAGATCTAGACACAGCTAAATTGGTTGAAATTTGTCTTACCTCTACTTTTTTTAGCTTTGAAGGAGAATTTTATGGACAAACTTGTGGTGTTGCCATGGGTTCGCCCCCTTCTCCTATAGTGGCTAATGTGTTCATGGAAGAATTTGAATCTAGCCTTTGGCCTCAACTCCTTTCAAACCAAAGCGTTGGAAAAGATTTGTGGATGACACTTGTGTAATTTGGCCTCAAGGTCATGAAAAGTTGGATTTCTTTTTCCAACATCTTAACAATCAATCTAGCTCCATAAGTTTACTATGGATTGTGAAGTCAATGGTTGCCTACCTTTCATTGATGTCCTTATTTCAAAGAAAGATGAAGGTTATTTCTCCCACCAAGTTTTTCAGAAGAAAACTCACATAGAACAATATCTTCATGCTAAGTCCCATTATTTCCCAGCTCAAAAGTTTGGTGTTCTCAACACTTTAGCTACTTGTGCATTAAGAGTTTCTCATGAAAACCAGATTTCTAATGAAAAAATTAATCTCTTTAATGTTTTCAATAATAATGGATACAGTAGGTGCCAGGGACTTCAAGCTTCCCTTAAAGATACTAAAGGTCCTTTAATTAATAAAGAACTCATTTATCGAATTTCAGGGGTTCGTCTTCCTTTCATCCAAAAGACCATAGGCAAGATTGTGATGATCTTGAGGAAACATAAGGTTCCCTCTACCTTTAGGCACCTTAATACCATTCGAAGCTTCTTAAGGTCTGTTAAAGACCCTATGGACCCTAAGGATATGAAAGGTGTTTATGTAATTCCATGTTCTTGTGGGACACCCTACATTTGTGAAACTGGTCGCTCGATAAATCAAAGGATTTATGAGCACTCAGCTGACATAAGACATGGGAGGAACCATTCCTCAACTTTGGCAGAACATGTGGAAAAGACAAAACATCACATTTACATTGAAGAGGCTTGGGTCATTGCAAGGGTTGATCATTTCTTTCATTAGAAATTTAGGGAGGTCATTGAGATAGAAAAGAAGCCTAATAATCTAAACAGAGACAATAGTTGGAAAATGAGTAATTGTTGAGTCCCTGCCCTTACTTCTTAACTTATTATTATTATTAATTAATTTTTTATATATATTTTAATTTACTCATTTATTTATTTATTTTATTATTGTTATAATTATATTTTTTTTAATTCTAATTTCTATTATTTCTTATTTTTTAATTTCCTCCTTTATTACCTTTATTAGTGACTTTTTCATTAATAATTGGTTTGGATTTAATCATTTAGTTTTACACTATATATATATATATATATATGATAATTAGTTAAATTAAATTAAATTAGATAATAAATTATAATATTAAATGGATTTATTTAATTCATTTTTAGGACTCTAGTTAATTTTTTTCATGGATTTATTGTCATCTTTTTTTCTTTGTTTTTTAATTTTGATTTTAATAGACATTGATTACTCTACTTTGATTAATTGTTAATTCCTACCTCATTGATCCTTCAAGTCTTTATTATTTAATTTTTTTTACTATAATAGTTGGTGCATTTTCTTTCATTTTATTTAATTTAAGCTTATAACTTCTCTTTAATATTTATTTAATTCTTTTTGTTTTATGTTTATTATATATTTTTTTATTAATAAATAATTTTTCCTTAGCCATTAGATTCTAGCCATTAGTAGTAATTCTTTCTACATTACCCTTCTTATTTAATGTGATGCCTTGATTTGATTCTCCATTTAGTCCTAATGATGAACCACACTAGATTATTCGAAAAGCGTCGACAAATTCTGTCTCATATGATTATCACCAAAAGATTTCTTAACACATATGATATGGATCACAAAAGCCTAAATTCAATTAATATTAAATATTATTGGGTTGAGTTGCACTGTCTAGTACATTATGGTAGAGATGCTATAATGTTTAACATTTTGATTAAGTCGAAATAAACAATATTAAATTAAATTAAATTAAATGGTTTTCTCCATGGTATTTTCTCAAATTTAGACTATTTTTCATGGTATTCTTAACCATTGGTTTTTCCATTGGTATTCTTCTCTAATGTAACATATTTAAAGGCTAATAATTAAACCAGCCTAGATCCATTTTAACTCTAGATCTACCAAGCACCAAAAGGGATCAAATCTAAAAGAGATTTACATCTCAAGAGATTTAATCCCTTTCGACACTTGGTAGATCCAGAGTTAAGATGGATGTAGATACTATTATATTAAAAAAATTAGATTATTATATCTAAAAAATATTTGAATTAATATTTATTAAATTGTATTAGTATTTTTTGTGGGATAAACACCCAAAAGAGATTTGAACCAATGACCTTTCGCATGGAATTCCTTAACAATGTACCCATTCACCATCAATCAAAAGCCTCATGGACTTAAATATTATTAGTCTTGTTATATTAATCTTATCAAATAATTTTACTCAAGGAGATTTGAATTTATGATGAAAGGGTCTATTGTGAAGGCACTTCATAGTGGCCTCTCATCGTATGTTTACCTAACAAGCCGGTTGCTTGGGTAGATGTGGGAGGAGGGTTTTACACGAGGCTCGTGAACATTGTTGGTGCATTGGTCAAACCAAATGGAACTACCAAGAACTCATAGTGCCCAAACCATGTTCAAAAGGTGAATTTTGGGATGTCACCTTAATCCTTAATTGGTGGTATCTGGATTACAAATCAATTTTTGAGAAAAGCAATGCTCCATTCATTTGATTGAAGATATTATCTATTCTAGGTATCAGGTATATATTCTTTAACGTGGCTCGATTCAAGTCCCTATAATCTATGCACAATATTAAGGATTCATATTTTTTTTTGAAAAAAATCATTGGTGCAACTTAAGGTGAAATATTGGCTCTAATAAGTCCCAAATCTAATATCTCTTTTAATTGAATTTGCAACTCACAAAGTTCTAGAGCCATAATCTTATAGGGTGTCTTGGATATTGGCTATGCATCATGTTGAAGAATCTAGGGCATGCATATTTAGGGTGATTCTTCTATACATGATAATAATTTGTGAAGTGTTAATGCAATTTTTATCTTAGCTTGATTGTTTACTTCATTACTAGCATGTGTGAGTTAACTTCATCAAACTACTACCAAAGGAAAGAGACAGGAACACAAATGGTTGGCTATCTTCCAAGGTGAAAACCTCTCCCTCTTGGAGACAAAAACCCATGCGTAAATTCTTCTTATAGAGATTCCATTGATAAATACCAAGACCATGACCCTTGACACACTTTTCCTCTCCAAGACCAAGATATCAATCCTCCTTTCCATCGCTGCTGAGATCATCCTCAATGCTGCACCATTGAAACCATCTTTACTGAGATCTTCATTGTTGGTTCATATCAATGTGATCCATTCACTGTGATCTTTATGGTTTCGTTGATGCACTGAGACAGTCATTACATTATGTCAATGAGCTCTTCATTGAAGTCATCATCATGATGGTTGTTGCAATATATCTTTGTCATCATTGTATATTTGCTGAGACAGTGATTCTCATTGTTGCTTCATCATGTAAGCCTTGTCACTGTTATGATGTTGAGATTACATCATTCCTTTATCATTGGTAGGTTGGGACTAGAGTACAACTTCTTCTTGATATATATATATATATATATATACTACAATACTGATCAAGACACATAGATCTGAGTCTTGCTGTAATGCATTCATTACCGAGACTGTATGATTTCTACTATAGGAATACCATCCTTGATCTATATGTCCTTATCCGAGATTCATCTATATACTATGTATTCATTCATAGGGTGATCATCAAGTGGGTGACTGCATTTATAGTTACTTCCTATTAAGCCAAGACCACAAAGATGCTAGAGCTATGCTATGTCACACGAAAACTGACAGTACCCAAACAATATGATAAACCTTGTATAGTAGATCTACTCCTATACTCACACAAAAGAATACGAGATACCTCCTTCAGATCATAGGTATGTTGAGACTCTACTTTGCTGCAATGATGTTATTCATTGCTCCTTGCATCGAGGTTGCGGTTGCACTTAAACCCAAACTAGGTGTAGTCAAACCCTATCGTGGCTCCTCTCTATATTACTATGACTTCTTCTTTATTACTGTGGCTACCCTCTACTGTGACTCCTCTCCATGACTACCCTTCATCCTTGACTGTGGTTTCACCTCCAAGTGAGATTTGTTCTCTTCATTTGTGCATACCCAACAGGGTATCTATAGTGGTTGTGTGCATATATTCAAGCGAGCATATACTTGTGATCCGATGTGTCTCTTTTCCCAAGCCAACATTACTTCTATTTATGTATTTAATTCATATTTTGAGCTGACGTGAACTTCCTTTGTTGTTTTTGCTTGCAAAATTCTTGTGCTTGTTTTCGAGGCATTGATCTTGGTCTTGGAGGGTTGTTACACTTGTTGAAGACTTGTATTACATGACATGACTCTTTGACATATAAAATAAATCCTAAAGACATCAATAAGAAGTATTTTATCTAGTGACACTTCTTTCTCATGAAACCCATGCAACAAGATTACAAAAATAATTTATTCTCTTTTATTACATCAAATACAAAGATCATGTAATTGTGAAGACCGAACCTAGTTACACTTTCTTCAACACTTCCTCTAAACTAGGGAGGTATTCATAATGGTACTTGGTCATTCTCAATATGAAAAATTTCTCATAAGAAGAATAAAATTTGCAATCCATATGTTATAGCATCATTTCAACCAACATTGTTTCCATTTAGCAAGGAAGCTCTATCTCTCACTTAGATCAGAGCACACAATGTTGGTGAAACTAATGACTGATAGACACACATCATCATTGTCTCTCTTAGGGTCATACCCACCCTGGTGTTCTTTGAGTATGCCCTATTAGGACTATTCTCATCTTAGGTTCCCAGTCGTGAAGAATATCAGTCGTCTTGCCCACTCTTGTCTTGGATGCCCTACCACATCCTCAAAGAGTGTCAGATGCCAAATGATTACACAACCCTCTATTCTTTCTTCCAAACTGAAGACAAGAATGTCATGTCTAACTCTCTCTCTCAACCAGGGACAAGTTCCAAGTTTCTCTTTACTCAAAACTTGCTCGAGTTCCTTTGCTCATAGGAACTTCCCAGAGCTCCCTCTTACCTAGGGTCTTTATCATCAGTGCTTTATAGGGTCTTCTAGTTGATTGACGATTCAAGACTTCGATTTCATCAATTTCTTCATATGTAGGGTTTAGCCATCCATCACTTTTCTCCGTCATTCCTTCTTTTTCAGAAAGTATCCTCCTTGGCTTTATATCTGGGAATTCCTTCATAAAATCATCTATCTTCACTTTCCTACAACAATGAATGCTCTGGATCACAAGGTACATAGTTGTGACGTCCTTCACAACTCTCCTTTCCTTGATCCTACACACATACAAGATTTTTCCAAGAGGTCAGTCACCAAAACCAAATCACAAATTACCTTTTGATGATGGCCTTCTTCTAGTGACATAATATTGTAGGTATCAATCATCCCACACACATGTTGACACATCTCCCAATGATATTTGTTGTCAAGGGTTCTCATTCTTTCATACTTCCATCAGAATCTTCACATCTTTTCGGGAGATTTCCTGGTCAAGTCTTCCTTATTTTCTAGATGTTGATTGCCTTCATCAAGGTTTCATACTTCACGATCTCTTCCCTCCTCATTTCTTTCATTCCCAAGAGCTCTCACAGTTCTTCAATGGTCATCAAATACCTCATACTACAATATGAGGAATACTATGTTGATTTCATCTTAGTTTGACTTATGCCTTTCTGCATCCTTTCAGAGGAGGAGATCTTTTTCTTCTTGATCATTCTTAATCCATTTTATCTGCAACCATAGAACATAATATCAAATACAAATACAATTATAATCATATATACCTTATTTTTATTTAGGTATCTTTCCACAACTTCCTTGATTGAACGATCCTTCAATCCCTTGATCTGCTTCATTCTTCATGTCATTGAACCACCATTTCATGAGATCCAAGAATTGGAATTTCTGCTAAAACATTTGTTGCCTTCCCGGACTTGGATATCCTCCGCTAAAATATCTATCAAAGATCCTTCAGGATCTCATACATCCCCATTTGAAAAATCTTTCCTTTGACTTGGATGAACTCTTCCTTTCCTTCAATGTGCAACGAGATTCCCAAGAGCTATGTTCTTCATGATTTCATATGAGCTCTTGCTTCCATGATGCCATAATTCATTTTACTATGATCATATCTGCAAGGACTTCTAATAGGATCCTTTTGAGAGGGAAACCATCTAATTCATAATGGAGATCTATTACTCCCTCTTTCCCTAATCCTTTCTTCAGCTTCTTCCATCCTTCTGGCGATATGAGTTCCTCTTCCATAGTACTATTTTGTCTTATCAACATTCCCTTTACTTATCTACACTTATATGTAACTCATCACTTTTCCTTTCTCTATCTGACATAGAGACCATAGGTTGCTGATTGAGGTAACCTTCTTATTCGTGGACATCTGTTACCTTGCTTATCAATATCAAAATCAATGATGATTATTTTCTCACCATTTTCCCCAAATCTCATAACTGGGAACATGAATAATTCTCTTCATTCTTCTTTACTGCATTTCAAATAGTATATCCTTATGTAACCTTCTTATGTCCCCTTTAATAATTCATAGGACCTTCATGACTTCAAAGGAGAACTAAATATAATTACTTCATTTCTTCGTAAGGAATTTGTCAATCCTACTACAAGAATATTTTGATAACCTATTTAATCTATAGATCTTCTTGCACTGATGAAGTCAATAGACCAAAACTTGATTATAGAATAAAACTTACTTGATATGTGAAGACAAAATCTTCACCTTGATCATGTTGGTTGATGTTGAGTAAAATGCATTGATGCTTCCTCCGGATATGATCCTTGCTTGAAGCTTCTCTTCAAGTCCTTCACGAATAATTGTCTTGAACATTTGTTCCTTGCAGCATCGACTAGGGGTTGCTTGCCATGATGTAGAGATTCATCAATAGGTGTTATTATGTTTGTGGCAACGAACACCTTCATTCTTTAACGAGAATTGTCCATGCACCTCATGTTGTAGATGATTGTAGTTGTGGATTGCTTCTTGGACTTTGGTCTTTTTTTTTTTTGTAAATTAGGCTACTTCTATTATTATACAAAAGGTAACAAAACGATTACAACGAGGCTTGCATCAAAGTTCACCATGCTGAGATGTATTTAACACAACTGGACACTTGACCTTGATAACTAGAAGACCAACATTTGTCCCAGACCAAAACTGGAGAACCCACAGACTGCCAAAAAACCATAACCAGCTGAGAGACGGACTCAATGACCCCTACCTTGCTTACAGACACCGACTTTAACCCAACAGTGTAGCAGATTAAAATAAAACAGCGTACATAGGCACGCTGGAAAGCCGCATTCGACCCAAAAAGAGTTGAGCACTGCTTCAGCTTTGCAGAAAAAACCCCACTGAAAAGACAGATAACAAGAAATATCAGATATACTTCATGGAGACACCAGAACCACCACCCTTGCTCTCTAGAGATCTACTTAAGCATCCACAGAAGTGAAGGGCTGCTCTTCCACCACCCTACAACCGTATTGATCCGACGTGCTTGAGTCCGTGTAGGGTGCATCATCTTTCGCCGGCTCACTTGGTCCTGCCACTGCCACCGCACCCGAGGCTTCGGCAAGCTGAGCTCTTTGACATAGGATTGGAGACGGAGACCTTCGTTCCGCAGGGAGCTCTGGTGGAACTGCATGGGCGCATTTCTCAATTCGCACCGAGACATAGTATGTTGCATTGTCCAATAAACAAGGGAAGCGGAACCGGGTTGAGGGATGTGAGCTATGCCCACAGACATCAGCACGCGCACGCCCCCTGCCTCGCCCACGGCCTCTCCTTACGACCCTTAAATCAATTTCATCTGATGACGAATCCATGGAGTGCGAGGAGCGCTGAGGAATGGCTCTGCCTCTAGCACCTCCCCGAGACCTGCCTCTACGGCTACAGAGGCGAAGCCGTTCTCGCGGCATACTACAATGAAGCTTGAGTGAAAATGACTCAGAGAAGCTGGAGCGGAAATGACACAGAGAAGCTGGAGCGGAAATGACACAAAGAAGCTGGAGCGGCAATGACACAGAGAACTGTGGTTGCACAGAGACGGTGCGGGGGACCCAGAATTGATGCCCAAAGGCTTGGCAACTGGCAGAGGCACTGAGAGCGGGTGAAACCTTGCAGTGAAAATACTCAGGGGCACTACAAACATGAAATTGACCAGAGAGAACACCCAGAATCGACCAAACCATAGCTTAAGAGCACGAAGATGACATATACTGTGGACCGGACACTCAGAGGATGAGACCAAGGCCTTCAGAGACGAGGGCCGAGATCTGAACCTCCAAGATCTCCTCCAGACCCCAGGAATCAGCAACAAGTCACAACAACGAAATCCCCAAAGCAAAACGACATACAAATCTTGAAGGAGAAAGTGAATTACCAGCCCCAGCTCACAGTAATTATACTACGCGACACCTCCTTCGTCCATGTGCGAACCAATGCAAGTGACCTGCAACCCGAAGGCCAACGGAAGTGAAATCGAGCGAGAGCAGCCGCTGTGGGCGGCTGTCTTAACTGTGATATAAGTGCTCTCCTGCATGCGAACCTTGATTTTATTCCTTGCCCGCTGTGAGTTTATTGTTGGCCTTAACTGCAGAGGACAGATGGCGGGACTGGGTTGCCACTTGCCCAGTGGGAATCCCGCCTCTGTACCTTCCCACTTAATTAGCACCCGCAGCCGGGATTGGACTTTGATCTTTATAAAGAAGGATCCAAACTAATTTGTGGATGGATTTGTCAAAAACTTTTGTTACATATCCTGAGATCTGAAGACTGTTGACATCTAAAACCCTTGTTTATGTAGACTGATCTCTGATCTAGTGTTTGATTCTTCCATGTAGATCTTTCAACTGTTTTGATGTCTTGTAGATACTTGATTCTTGAATGTCTCTTTTCTGCCCTTCCATTAGGATATTCCGACACATAGGAAATAGTTAAGTTCAACTTGGTCTAGTATAGAGTTAGGTATAGAGTTAGGTAAAGTGTGTTTCTTTACCGTTGTACATTTTAAGTAACTTAACAATCCGACAGTCACGAGTATGTAGTGATCCGACGGTTCATTCTTTTCTCCTCGGTAATTAGGCCGACAACTTGATCCGTGGCTTGACACCCGATTGGTCCATGAATTCTATTTAAAGCGCATGGAGGGTCATTTGTAGGTTCACCGTGCATGAGAGAAGCTTATGTAATTTTCATTCTTTTATTAATAAATTTCCTGTAGTAGCCACGTTGGCGCAGGCCGTGGACTATTTCCCTCTTTGAGGGTTTTAACCACGTCAAAATACTGGTGTATTGATCTGTGATCTGTTTGTGAGCGGTGTCCTTTTGGTGTTTTGTCTGAGGAACTTAACCTGTAAATTTCTACACCTTCCTTTGATTTCTGACCTTATCCCTTTGATACCATGTTGAATAATCTAGGGCATGCATATTTAGGGTGATTCTTCTACACATGATAACAATTTATGAAGTGTTAATGCAATTTTTATCTTAGCTTGATTGTTTACTTCATTATTAGCATGTGTGAGTTAACTTCATCAAACTGCTACCAAACAAAAGAGATAAGAACACAAATGGTTGGCTATCTTCCAGGGCCAAAAACTCTCCCTCTTGGAGAGGAAAACCCATGCGTAAATTGTTCTTATAGATATTCCATTGATGAATACCAAGACCATGACCCTTGACACACTTTTCCTCTCCAAGACCAAGATATCAATCCTCATTTCTGTCGCTACTGAGATCCTCCTCAATGAGGCACCATTGAAGTCATCACTATTGAGATCTTCATTGTTGCATCATACCAACGTGATCCATTCATTGTGATCTCTATGATTTCATTGATGCAATGAGAGAGTCATTACATTATGTCAATGAGCTCTTCATTGAAGTCATCATCATGATGACTGTGCAATATATCTTTGTCATCATTATATATTTGCTGATATGGTGATTCGCGTTGTTGCTTCATCATGTAACCCTTGTCACTGTTATGATGTTGAGACTACATGATTCCTTTATCATTGGTATGTTGGGACTAGAGTACAACTTCTTCTTGATATACATAGACTACAATACTGCTCAAGATAAATAGATCTGAGTCTTATTGTAATGCATTCATTACCAAGATTGTATGCTATCTACTATAGCAATACCATCCTTAATCTTTGTGTCCTTCTCCGAGATTCATCTATATATTGTGTCTTCATTCATAGATTGATCATGAAGTGGGTGTCTGCGTTTATAGTTCCTTCCTATTAAGCTGAGACCACATAGATGTTAGAGTTGTGCTATGTCACATGAAAACTGATTGTACCTAAATAATATGATAAACCTTATAGAGTGGATATGCTCCTATACTCACGCAAAAGAATGTGAGATACCTCCTTCAGATCATAGGTATGTTGAGACTCTACCTCATTGCGATGACATTATTCATTGCTTCTTTCATCGAGGTTGTGACTGCACCTAAACCCAAACTAGGTGCAATCAAACCCTACTGCGGCTCCTCTCTATATGATTGCAGCTTCTTCTTTATTACTGCAGCTACCCTCTACTACGGCTCCTCTCCATGACTGTGTCTTCACCTCCAAGCGTGATTTGTTCTCTTCATTTGCGGATACCCAATAGGGTATTTATAGTGGTTGTGTGCATTCAAGCCGACATATACTTGTGAACTGATGTGTCTCTTTTCCCAAGCCAACATTACTTCTATTTATGTATTTAATTCATATTTTGAGCTGACATGGACGTCCTTTGTTGTTTTCGCTTGCAGAATTCTTGTGTTTGTTTTTGAGGAATTTATTTTGGCCTTGGAGGGATGTTACACTTATTGAAGACTTGTATACATGCCATGACTCTTTGGCATATAAAAAAATCCTAAAGGCATAAAAAAGAAGTCATTTATCTAGTGACACTTCTTTCTCATGAAACCCATGCAAGAAGATTACAAAAATAATTTATTCTCTCTTATTACATCAGATATAAAGATCATTTCATTATGAAGACAGAACCTAGTTACACTTTCTTCAACACATCAGGGTTTAAGTCGATTGTGAAATTGATATCCCACTCAAGGGGTAATCTTCGAAATTCATTGGGGAAGACATCCTCTAAATCTAACAAAATTGAGTGTTGATCTAGGGAGGGTCCCTTCTTGTCACCAATGGCCTCAACCAAATATAATTTACAACCTTGCTTGAGGCAAACTTTTACCTTTATTATTGAGATGAATCACAGGGACACTCCTCTCTTGATACCACACATCTCAACTAACCTACCTTCATCATCTAAACATATCACTTACTTATTGAAACTATCTACCAAAGCTCAATGACCTTCTAGCTATTCCATTATGATGATTACATCCTACGTCCCAAACACATCGATATATGCCTTCAACATAGTTTTACACAACTCGAGGTTTACCTGACATTAGTCAACACTAGATCCTATTGCATCTTTTACCCAATATCCATTTTGACTTGTTTAAAGTTGTTGTGCTCATAGGCTATCCACCCACATTTTTATAATCAAAATGTTAAAATGAGACTATTTATAGCACTAGAATAAAAAACAAAGTCAACTTTTACATGATTCATCATACCCGAGGTTTCCACCTCATGTGTAAAGTTTGGAAAATGAAGATTGTAGAAAATATTGTTTTGGATTTTTTATAACCAATTTGGACTCCCTATATTTGAAGGCATTTTTACTCTAATTTCATAGCTTAAATTGGAGCATATTATATATGATTGGAACGGTTAGATGTTATTAATATATTTTTTGTCTATTTGTATTTTTTTTATATTTCTAGTTGAACCTAAAACTATTCCAAATTCACGTTTATTTCTACCGAATAATTATGTATTTAATTACTTATTTAATTAATTAATTTTATTGGATTTAATTTTTATTTATCTATTCTTTTCTAGATATTTTATAGTTTATTATTTTTAATATTTTAGTTGTTTGAATAAGTTTTTGACTTTATTTCATTCTGCTTAGAACTTAAATAGGAATGCAAGAACTTATAGATATAATCATAAACAAAGAGATGTAGATAAAAAACACTTCATTTCATTAATAGAAAAATATTGAACTATGCTTACAAACATAATGGAAATAAGATAGCTCGGGCGATGGTAGCTTATCTCTGAGAAGAAATGTGGTGGCTACATGTCTCTAAATTGTGTTACAGTGAGGCTCAAGGGCCTATTTATTATTGGAAAACATGAGAAAACCCTAAACAACCAAAACCCTAACCCCAAGAGATGTAACACCAAGAGTTTGTGGCCCCTGTTGGGGTTAGTTGGGCAACCAACTTCTCAAGGTCGTAACTTGGTCATATTATCTTTGTTTGGCGCGTACTATACATTGTTGGAAAGTTCTCTCTAATTACTACAGTTTTCACTGCAAGCCCTTGCCTATGGCAACGAGCCTACTGAAAACCCCAAAAAATGTGATTTAGGGGGTCAAAATTGCTCCGAAAGTTCAACCCGAAAAATTGCTAAAAATAGTAAATGCTGAAATGAACAAGGAAACATATGAAACTGACTGGGGGGTCTTGTTGGAATAGGTGGGTGGCCACCAATATCCACCTGGATCATTCCTCCCCCCTTAGGAAGAAATTGTTCCCATTTCATTCAGAGCCTCCATGAGGTGAGGAAATTTCTATTGAACCAGGTCCCTGGTGAACCACTTGCCCTGGTGAAGGAGTTGGTCTGCTGACAATTCGATATAGGTGTATCCTCTATTGGCAAGTGTTCTTGATCTGTGTGTCCATGATCTGATCAGTTGTGGCTTGTTCCATGTTGTCCCGGTTCACCTCTATTGGTGTGAGTTGTTCTGCAATGTCAGATGTGTCCACCAATGGTGGAAAGTATGGTGGAAGGTGATCTACATTGAACACTAGGTGCAGTCCAAGGAACAATGGGATGCTGAGCTCGAAGGAATTTTCGCCGACGACCTTGGTGATGGTGTATGGCCCATATTGGAGCGGGCGAAGCTTATGATGTGGTCCAACAAGGCACTCCTTCTACAAATGTAGCCAAACTTTGTCGCCCACCTAGAACTTGTGTGACACTTGATATTGATCATGGCACTACTTGTACTTGGCATTGGCTTTGTCCAATATATCATGGACCTACTGGCGGATGTGTTGAATGCGATCAATGAATTTGTTATCCCTTTCAGCTTCGAATTAAACGTGAGTCGAATCTACTTGAGTAGCTGCAAATGGTATGGCCACATCAATGAGGTGCAATGGATAAAATCCCAGCCCTACCTGAAAGGGGTTGTGGCATGTTGAGTTTTGGAGAGTTTTGTTGTAGCTGTGTTGGAAAAAGGGGAGACTTTCATCCCACATGTGTGTATGCTTCGAGTTGTACATGTGCAAAATGTGTATGATCATCCTGTTGACAACCTCTGTTTGGCCATCAATTTGGGGATGGAAGGTCATGGATTTAGTAAGTTTTGTATACAGTATCGACCAGAGACCTGACAAAAATGCACTCAGGAATCTACTATCCCGATCTAAGATAATGGACTATGGGATCCCAAAGTGTACCCACACTTGCTCAAATAACAACTTAGCAGTGGCCTATGCTATGATACTCTTCTTGCAGGCCGCCATGATGGCCATCTTAGAGAATCTGTAGACAACCACAAAAACACAATCATTTCCGTGCTTAGTAGAAGGAATGCCCAACATGTAATCCATGAAGATAGATTCCCAAGGCTGGCTAGGAGTAGGTAGAGCAGTACACATGCCTTTCTTCTTGATGGTTGGTTTGG
Organism: Pinus taeda; assembly: GCA_000404065.3. Classification (NCBI taxonomy): domain Eukaryota; kingdom Viridiplantae; phylum Streptophyta; class Pinopsida; order Pinales; family Pinaceae; genus Pinus; species Pinus taeda. The sequence continues at coordinate 25,559 of APFE031144306.1, forward strand.
AAATGGTGCAGGCATTGCATGATCTAATGTGCTTCCCGACATCCTGACGAAGTTTCGGCCAATAAAAATACTTCTGCAATATTGCCATTGATTTCTCTACTTTGAAATGTTGAGCAACACGATTGTAGTGTGCCTCCCAAATCATCTTCGCACACTCACTTGAAGGAACATAGATGTGTCCCAAGTGGCATAACAGTGCATCCTGAAGGTGAAAATTTGGAACTTGCTTCCCTTCCAGGAATGTCTGGTATGTTCTGTTGAATTTTGGATCGCTCTTGTAAAGATGCGGCCACCCCGATGTCTCGTGCCCACAAGAGTCGAGCATAGTGATCAGTGCCATGACCGGTGGTCGACTAAGGCAATCAACGACATTATTGGTGCTTCCCTTCTTATAATTAATGTTCAAATGGAGCTGTTGCAAATAGATGGACCATTTCTGATGGTGATCATTTTCCAACTTCCCTTGTGTTTGTATGAACTATAGAGGTCGGTGGTCTATGTGGATGATCGTTTCCTTCCCCATAATGTAATGCTTCCATTGATGGTAGGTCTACACAATGGAATAAATTTCTTTGTCATAAGTGGGGTACTTTCAGACTGTATCTAAAAGTGTCTCACTGTGGTAAGCCACTAGATGCCCATGCTAAGTAAGAACCACACCAGTAGCATTATCAAAGACATTGTCTCAATCTCAAATGGTTGTTGCAGGTCTGGGAATGTAAGCACTGGTGCAAAACATAGGCAATTATTCAACTTAGAGAATGTTTGTTTTTGGGTTTCCGACCAAAAAAAAATTCTTTTGCTCCACCCTTGGTGACTTGACTTAAAGGCCAAGTGATATGAGAGAACCTCGACACACACCTATGGTAGAAATTGACAAGACCAAAAAAGATGCGGAGCTCTGTTAGAGTGGTTGGGGTTGGCCAATCCTAAATGACTTGTATCTTGGATGGGTCCACATGTACACCCTGCTCATCAATGATGCACCCCATATATTGAACCTAGATCAGGCCAAAGGTGCATTTCTCCAAGCTAGCACACAACTTATGTTGTCTCAGGGTTTGAAGGACCTATCGAATATGGTGGAGTTTCTCTTCCCAACTCTGGTTGAAGATCAAGATGTCATCTAAATACACCACCACAAATGCATTGGTGAATAGTCACAAGATGTCTTCCATCAGTCTCATGAAGGTTGCAGGGGATTTCGTCAATCCGAACGGCATGACCAACCATTCGAAAAGGCCCTCCTTGGATTTGAAAGTAGCCTTCCGCAAATCAGAGGGTTCGATAGGCACCTGGTGATAACTTGACTTCAAGTCAATCTTGCTGAAATATTTAGCCCCCTTGAGCTGGTCCATAAGGTCATCAATCCGTGGGATTGGGTACCTATTCCGGATAGTGATCTTGTTCAACGCCCGATGGTCAATACAAAGCCTCTAGGTCCCATCCTTCTTTTGTACCAATACAATTGGTCTCCCATAAGGTGATGATCTTGGCATGATGTTCCATTTCTGTAATAGTTCCTAAATCTACCTCTTGATCTCATCGTTCTCTAGAATAGAGCATCGATAGATCGTTCCACTGGGTAGTGGTGCACCCGGGGTCAGATAGATGGAGTGCTTGACCTGATAGTGCATAGGTACCCTTATGGGTGAGACGAAAATATCCCTGTACTCCCCCATGACCTTGTCCATATGTTTCTTTTATGTAGAGGAGCCCTGCCTGGAAGTCGTGGCCACAACCTTCTTCTTGCCTTTGGGGCGAATCATAAGGAAAAAAAAATTCCTAGTCTAGGAAATGATCTTACTACATTTCTTTGCAGTGATCAAAGAGATGGTGCTAGGCGAGGCTACCTCCAGTATCTTGTACAACTTATTAACCAAATTAATAATCATATAGCGAGGTATAGACTCATATAAAACATGTCACTTCCACAAGTATGTTGTCCTAACAATAAATCACAAACTTCAAGAGAAGCAACATCACACAGTACCTCATCCGTGAAGTGCTTGATGTTGTAGGGAAGGCAACATTGTTGGCTGACGTGAAGATCTCGTCCTTGGTGAAGCCACCCGATGGTGTATGGTTGTGGATGTGCTATAGTCTTTAGGACCAACCGCTTCACGACCTCTATTAAATTGAGGTTCTTTTGGCTCCCGTTGTCGACAATTAACTGCAATGGAGAACCCTTCACCCACATCTGTGAGTGGAAGAGTTGTCCCCCCTCCTCTGGATCTTCAGGCTCAATATTCTGGATTTCGGTGGTGGCCATAGTGGCATTAGGCTTTGCATCAGTGATCTGCTTCCCTTTGTCAGTTTCCTTATTGGGTTTTGATTTAGAGTCAAAACCTACATCTGATTCGGAAGCCTTCAGCTTGGCCACCAGTGACTGCTTGGCCCAACACTCACTTGTATTGTGAATGGATCTCTTAAGGAACTCACACCATTTTCTCATGTCCTTCTTTGTCTTCGTGGTGTTGTTATTTGCTTGTGGCTTTGGTGGGCTGTTCTAGGTAGCCCTTCTTTGGCTTGGTCCTTTATTCTATGGTTTGGGGGCAACTTTTCCTTGCTTTGGATTCATAGATACAAAGTCCCACTTCTTCTGTTTAAACTTTTGCTCAATCTTGACAACATACCGATATGTTGTGCCGAGCGAGGAAATGTCCAGGAACTCCATCTCATCCTAGATGTACTTGTGTAGACAGCCACGGTACCTAAGCACCAAATGCCACTCAATATTCTTGATACCCAACTTTGTGCGAAGGGTATTGAAAATATTTGTAAAGTCTGGCACATCTTGGTCCCTTCTTTACTGTAGTGTGGTCCACTTTATGTATTTGTCTTCATATCTCCTGAAAGGGTAATATTTTTCCTTGAAGGCATCTCGAAAAGAATTCCAAGTGGGTGCGGCTGAAAACAATGAGGATTCACTCTATTCCTTTTGTTCACTGTAGGTTTCCCACCAGTCCTTGACATGTGGGGCAGCTTTGAGAAGTGCAAATAATATTTTCTCTATTGGAAAAGTCATAAATTGAAAAATATCCTTCCAACAGATTTAACTATTTATCTACGGTGTTTGTAACTATTAGGTGTTTGAATATGGGAATATCGAAGTTAACTTATACCTTAAAATGAGTGGTTCCTTCAGAGTAGTTGTTGGATGAAGATGCATCACCTATGGGTAGCCATCGAAGGATCTGAGCAAAGTTATCCATCATCACGTCCCTTTGTCGCTCAAGGGCTTCCTCGAGCAACATTTTGAAAGGATCTCCTACCCCCTCATCTTTCTTTTCTTCTACCATGGGAGGTGCTCAGGCTTTGTGAGGCTGATCTTGCAATGGTTCAACCAGATCAAGCCCTAAATCATTATACCCTTACCTCGTTGGGGACATGCAAAGAAAAACATAGAAAGAGAAGAACACTTTGATACCATTGATCTGAACTTAAACAAGAACACAACAACTTACATATATAATCATAAACGCAAAAATTCAGTAGAAAAACACTTCATTTCATTAATAGAAAAATATTGAACTATGCTTACAAACATAATGGAAATAAGATAACTCGGGCGATGGTAGCTTATCTCTGGGAAGAGATGTGACAACTACATGCCTCTGAACTGTGTTACAATGAGGCTTAAGGGCTTATTTATTATTGTAAAACATGAGAAAACCCTAAAAAACCAAAACCCTAACCCTCGAAGATGTAACACCAAGAGTTTGTGGGCCTTATTGGAGATAGTTAGGTAGCCAACTTCCCGAGGGCGTAACTTGGTCATCTCCGTTTGGCGCGTACAATACGTTGTTGGAAAGGTCTCTCTGAGTACTATAGGTTTCGCCGCAAGCGCATCTCTATGGCTATGGGCCTACTACGAACCCCAAAAAAACATCGTTTAGGGGCTCAAAACTGCTTGGAAGTTCACGACTTGAAAATCTGGTAAAAATAGTAAATGCTGAAATGAACAAGGAAACAAATGAAAATGAATGGGGGGTCTATGTGGAATAGGCGGGTGGCCACCAATATCCACCTGGATCACATTCCTTCTTGCTTTTGTTGTTTAATTTTAGCCATATGTTCCAGTTTGTTATATTTAACTTTTTGAATCAATTATTTTTTTCTTGAACATTATGATTTTTAATATTATTTGTATTCATAATTTGACCATTTTATTAAAACATTTGAACTCTCTCTACATTATTTTCTATATTTAAGCTATTGCCTGGATCAGACTCTCCATCTTAGTCCCGACGATGAACCACACTAGATGGTTTGAAACGCGTAGACTCTGAAATTATTATGTGATTTCTACGAAAGAATTTAATATACGAATAATGTTATAATGTTTAATAATAAAATATTCGATAGTCTTCAAAAAAATACGATATAATATTTTGTTTAATATCATATGATATTATATAATATTGAACATTATTAACCATATAACAAGAGGAAGCAACGCTTTTACCAAAAGTAAAAGAAGCTAGTTTTAGAAGTCCATCAAAGTGTCAAAATCTAATTTAAAAAGAAAAAAAAAGAAAAAGATACCAATTTGAAATTTCTCTAAATTAAAGGGATAAAATCTTATATAAGGTCCCAACTTGAGTTCATATTTATAAGAAGAATTTCGGCGTAAATCACATATAGAAAGACCTTTGTCGATGCGTTTCGAACCAACTAGTGTGGTTCATCACCAGGACAAGTTGAAGAAACAGATCCAGTCCAGCAAGTTAAATAGTCTGAGCAGAGACTCCAACGACTAACAAGATAAACGGCTAATTTTTGACTTGAGGCCCAGGTCAAATTATTTTGACATTAATATTTTGATTTTTAAACTAAAATACATGCAAATTTCAATGAAGTTCTTGATTTTTAATCTTATTTGATTAATTGCACTTGATGCATTGATTTCAGTCTCGATATTGATTTCTAATCCTAATTGATTGATTTCACTTGATGCATTGATTTCAACGTATATGTTGATTTTTAATCTTATTTTATGTTAGGATATTCTGACACATAGGAAATAGTTAAGTATAACTTGGTCTAGTGTAGAGTTAGGTAAAGTGTGTTTCTTTACTATGTACATTTGTAACTTACAATCTGATGGTCATGATATGTTCTAGACATGAAGTGATCCGACGGTTCATTCTCTCATCGGTATTACCAACACTTGATTTGTGGCTTAACACCCGATTGGTCCATGATCTTTATTTAAATAGCATGGAGGGTCATTTGTAGGGTGACCGTTCATAAGAGAAACTTATGTAAATTTTCTTTATTTTATTAATAAATTGCCTAAAGTGGCCGCGTTGGCTCAGGTTGTGGACTGTTTCCCTCTTGAGGGTTTAACCATGTCAAGAATACTGATGTATTGATCTATGATCTGTTTGTGAGCAGTGTCCTTTGGTGTTCTATTTGAGGAACTTAGCCTATAAATTCCTACATGGTATCAGAGCCATTTGAGGGCCACATCCATTGGTGATCCAAATCCGAAGCCAATACAACTGCATCCGATTGTCGTTTCCTAGATCTATTGTTTTTGACTTGTTTCGTGCTAAGAGGACTCCTCTATTGTGTTAGGAGCATATGTTCCAGTGAGAAACCCATTTTGTTTCACGCTAAAAGGTTTCCGGTAGCCTTAGCTACGTCATTTTTAAGATTTGGAGGTATACAAATTTTTTTGTAGTTCTAGTTATTCATCTCTCTGTTTATTTTGAGTTATTTGGCTCTCTGTTTTTTTATTACTGGTTTTATACCTTTCATTTTTGTGTATGCTCTTTTCCTTGTGACTCTGTGTGATCTAGAAAAATCATAAACAAAAAGGAAGGATTTTTTCATGTGTATGCTCTTTTCTGCCGCGCCTTAGTGTGATCTCGGAAAATCAGAAACATTGAGGAAAATATTTAGTTTTTGGTGAAAGCTAACTTCAAGCCATAATGTTTGGTTTTTTTCGCATGTCCGTGTTGGGTTGTGTGGTTTTTTGTTTTGTAGGCAAAAGGAGTTTTTTTAAATAAGCATTCACCCCAAAGCTTCAGTGACTAAAAAAACCCTTCCTCTTTTCCAAAAATTACTAACATTTTAAACTAGCTTACTTGGTCCAAAGTTGCTTTTTGAGAATAGAGGTCTTGGGTTCAAGTCTTTCTTTTTGTTGAATTATTTTTTCAAAAATCACATGTAGCTTATGTTTTAAAGTTACTTTATGTAAAAGTGTTCTCATCCATTATAAAAAGTGAATCACTTGTAGCTCTAAAGTCTCTTTATCTTTTATTTAAGTTACAATTTAGTGAGTAGCTCATAAAATACCAATGCAAAAGTCACTTTCACTTAATTATTAAAGTGGGTCGCATAAAATCTTTTTTAAAGTGAGCTAATTAGATTAAGTTTGGAAAGAGGGCATATTTTTTATTTTTTTTTTTAAATATAACATTATCATTCACTTCCGCACATTCACGCACTCCGTCGACATCTTCAACAACTTTTCTTCAAAAGGCAATAACTTCTTTATCCAAAGGCCATTTTTTTTAATCTGTTAAATTTTTTGAGATCTTTCCATTGGAACACTTAGTTTCAGCATCTACAGCTTCAGTTTCTGTTAAAATGGAAAGTCCATGCCAAGTTATTCTTGATAGCACCAACTACTTCTAATGGTGATCCTATATTGTGGATTTACTTAGAAGTAAAGGTCTTTACAAAATAGCCTCAAGCCAAGAAACTAAACCTAAAGATGAAGATAACGCATCCAAATGGGAAAATAGGCAAGATCAAGCACGTGGGTTGATAGAGATGTCTATTTCTCTAGACCTTAGATTCCATATTGCAAAACTTTATACCCCTAATGAAGCAATGAAATAACTCACTAAAGTTTTTGGAATTAAAAATGAAATTAGAGCCCATAAACTCGAAAATGAGTTGCTTACGTTGGACCCCAATAATTTTTCTTCCATTGAATATTTTTTGTCCAAGTTCAATACCTTTAGACTTCTCTTGGAAGGTGTTAAGGTTAAGAGAATAGATGGTAGCCTTATCTATTCCATTCTTACTAAGTTGGGACCAGCCTACTCTGTGTTTGTTTCCACCTTCCATTCTACTAGAGAAGCCTTTATTTCTCAAGGACAAGACTACAAGTCCCCCTCTTTTGATGCTTTTTGTGATTCTTTAATAAGAGAACAAGAAAAACTCTCACATCTTGGTCTTCTTAATCTTGGAAATTCTTCTAAGAAAGCCTTAGCCGCCCAACAACAACCAAATTCAAAGAACCCTAAGAAATAGTATCCTAAAAGGAATGGTCCTAAACCAAACAAGGGTCCTAAGCAATTTCATTCTCAAATTGAAAAATCAATTCAACAAAATGATAAGGAAAATAAAAGCAAAGAGAAGAAGATTGATAGGCATTGTAAATTTTGTAATCGAGATGCCCATTTCGAACCCAAATGCTTTAAGAAGATTGAGGCCTTGGCAACAACAATGAAGAAGCATAACATCCATTTGGAGCACTCTTCAACTTCAACTTCATCTTTAAGAATAGCACTGTCTTCATGTGGTTTTCAAGCATCTCGGTCTGGTTATGCACTAAATGTATCTTCTTCTTCTCATTCTCATGAGTGGCTCATTGATTCTGGAGCTTCTTATCACATGGCCAAAAACAAAGCCATGTTTTCTTCTTTAAGTGATTGTAACACCAAAAATATATATGTTGGTGATGATAGATCTCTTAGTGTTTTAGGGACTAGAACTATTCATCTGGACAATGGTCAATTTAATGATGTACTATGTGTTCCAACATTATCTTGCAACCTTTTATCTCTATATTAGATAACTCATTCAAGTGAAGGTAAAACCGTTGAATTTTCACCTCACGATGTTGTAATTAAGTACCTAAGAGATCCTAGACAAATTTTAGCTACTAGCATTGCTGATGATTCTACAAGGCTGTATAAGTTTAACAACTTTGGGTCATCAACTCTTCCCTTAGTATTTGTTGATCATAATGATGAAATAAGAAAACTGTGGCATGAGCGATTTGGTCACTTAAACTATTGTTCCCTTCAAAATATATGTAAAGAAAATATGGTGACAGGTCTTCCTATGGTATGTTGCAGAGATGGTGTTTGTTCCGGATGTGTACTCGGAAAACATCATCGGGATAGTTTTGAAAAATGTGCCTCTTGGCACACCTCAACCCCTTTACAACTTGTGCATAGTGATTTATGTGGTCCACTTCTAGTTGTTTTCTATGGCTACAAGTATTTCTTAACTTTCATTGATGATTTATCCAGATGCACTTGGGTATACTTCTTAAAACTCAAGAGTGAAGTATTTAACATGTTCTTGGCCTTTAAGGCCTTTGTTGAAA
>APFE031144306.1:36392-88762 GCA_000404065.3 Pinus taeda
CAACAGATGATCAAGTTGCAGACATCTTCACAAAGGCTCTCACAGAGGTGAAGTTCACTAAACTTCGATTTATGGTTTTAGTTCAGGAAGTTGTCACTAAGGGGGGATAGGCTCTAGTGCCTCCTTCCTTCTCCTATTGTGTCATATTTGTAAATCCTTCAATCCTATCCCAAGTTGTTCTTAAGGGGGGATGTTAGGATATTCCGACACATAGGAAATAGTTAAGTATAACTTGGTCTAGTGTAGAGTTAGGTAAAGTGTGTTTCTTTACTATATATATTTGTAACTTACAATCTGACGGTCACGACATGTTCTAGACATGAAGTGATCCTACGATTCATTCTCTCCTCAGTATTACCGACACTTGATTTGTGGCTTAACACCCGATCGGTCCATGATATCCATTTAAAGAGCATGGAGGGTCATTTGTAGGGTGACCGTTCATGAGAGAATCTTATCTAAATTTTCTTTCTTTTATTAATAAATTCCCTGAAGTGGTCGCGTTGGCTCAGGTCATGCACTGTTTCCCTCTTGAGGGTTTTACCATGTCAAGAATACTGATGTATTGATTTGTTATCTATTTGTGAGCAGTGTCTTTTGGTATTCTATCTAAGGAACTTACCCTGTAAATTCCTACATTTGATTGTTCCCTCTAAATGCATTCATTTTGGTGTTGGTATTAATTTCTAATCTAATGTAACTAAATGAATGATGTGTGGTGCATTTAAATTAATTAGATTAATAGTGTGCATTGATTTCATTGTATGCACAAAGTAATTGTTAACAATGTACATTGATTTATGTGTTACAATAATCATTAGAGTTGTCTATATGTTAAGATTTTTTGAGTTTTCGACAGATTTCTAGCCAGAATATGGTGAACAAATCTGTGGTGAAATCGTGATTTGTGTTGTTTAAACTTGTTTTTTTTACTACATATATGGATCAACACCCTCAAAAACCCCTGGGGCACTTCAATTGTGAAGAGCTCACCTGTCAAACTTGTTATTTCAATGAATCCTTGCTAGGTTCTAAACAATTTAGATTGAGAAACAAACTGGAAAACTTTTCCAAAAGTCTCATTTATATACAATATAGTAATCATCAGTCTAGATCCATATTAAATATAAATGAATAAGAAATAGCTTAGATCTATCTTAAATATAAATGAACAACAAAGAGCAAATCGATATAGAAAAACACAAGAAATGACAATTAAGGATGTATTGATTTCAATATAGATGTTAACTTGTGATATGATGTAAATATATGGATGATGTGAATTTTTTCAAAGTAATTAAATTAATAGTGTGCATTAATTTTAGTGTAGGCACAAAATAATTATTGACAAAGTGCATTGATTTTGGTATTGGAGTAATTGTCATCCTAGATCCATATTAAATAGAAATGAACAACAAAGAACTTGGATCCTTCTTAATCATCAACCTAGGTCCATCTTAAATTAAAAATTAACAACAAAGCACAAGTCGATAGAGAAAGACATAAGAAATGACATTTACATAGGAGTGTCAACAACAAAAAGAGAAGTGCAGAGTAGATCAACAAATGACAATTGAACAACAACAAGAATAGATCAAGGAAAAAATTGAACGACATAAAACATATCAAAGACAATATCAAAGAACATATTGACAAAGAAAGACACAATAAATGATAACATAATAGTGTGAAGTGTAAAGCATATAAAAAATGCACAATGAAGAGGAAATCGACAAAAAAGGCAAAAGGAATGACAATTGAAGAGCATGAAGAATAGAGGAAACAAAAAGATGAATAACAAAGAACATGTCGACAAAAAAATCAATATTCAACCAACATAGGCATAGTACAAGATGGGAAAAAAATTCCTATGAAAGATAGATATATTATATCTATGCCCAAGCTCAACTTGTAATTCTTGTTGACATGCACATCGAAAATTTCGTGTCAAGATTTATCAATTAGCTCAATTGAAATATGTCAATTGTGTGATGAGTCATATTCTAGAATTCAGGTGTTAATATAAATAAAGCCCTAATGTGCGTGAGATGTACAAGAGAAGGAACTCATCAAATTAATCCTACACATATTTAACATATTTAAAATGATTAGATTAATCATACGATAAACAAATTTTGTGGGGCTCCACACGACTGAAACCAACCGAGATCCATCTTGACTACCGATCTATTAAACACTTAGAGTGTATCAAATTTTGCACTCAACAAAAAAATTGCAACTCGAGAAATAAGATCCCTCTCAATACTTGATAAATCTAAAGTTAAATAATTTTAAATAAATAATAATTTAAATTAAAAAAAAATTCACATTAAATAAATATTTTTTTTATAATATAATACTTAAAAAAACATTAATAAAATTAAATAATATATATATATATGAAAAGAAGAATAATGACGGTAGAAAAGAATAAAGCTTACTTCAGCAGCGAGGAGACATCTACCAAACTATTGGTTTAAGTGATAGACCCACAACCAACAAAGAAAACAGCAATTTTTTTGTTTTACTTGCAAAAGAAGGACCTACATTCATAATGAATTCCTGGCTACTTGCAAGAGCACCTATCTCAACCCATGTGAGATGGGGATGATGGGGATGCAGCACCCAATAGAACATGTGAGATGCAGATGGAATTGCCTCCTCTTGCACTTATCTCTATTTCACTCACCTGAATGTGTGACACCTGAAGCACTCCTTTTTGAGCATAGTGGGCACTAGTGCATGAATGTCTGCCACTCTAAAGAATTTACTTTATGATAAAGAGAGATGTGGATTCTTGGTTCTTCCATGGTAAGGAATTTACTTTGATAAAGAGACATGTAGATTCCTGGTTGTCATTCAACCATTGTTAACTACAGGAATTTACTTTGTTAAAGAGAGTTGAAGAAAGACAGTAGTGATGAACGGTCACTACAGGGACTTGCTTTTATTTTCGTGGAGAAAGACAGTGATGAACGGTCACTGTTTCAAAGTTATAAAACGCCCAGGTTGGCGATGATAAAGCAGGATTCCAAATGCAAATTAAATAAAAGAAGTGCAGGGAATCTAAAATTGTTTTTATTCGAAAAGAAATGGAGTGTCTTACGGCCTATACAATGGGCAGGGAAGTCTGTTGTTGTTTTTGATTGGAAGAGAAATGTAGTCTCTTAAAATGAAAATTCTAACATATTAAAACATACATATTATCATGATGATATAATGAAAATATTCTCAAATGTATAATCGAGATAAAGATGGTCGGAAAATATAGTCTTTTTTAAAGAATGGAGGTTTTAATGCATTGAGATATGCATATTATAATGAGAACACAATGGAAGTTTTAATGTATTAAGACCTGCATATTAAAATGATAGTGATGAGTAACGTATAACAGAAAATAGTATCTTCCATGGTTAGCTTTTATAGTTATCAAGATGCTGAACTTAATCAATAATAATATTGGTTAATTTTTATATTTATGAAGATGCTGCATTTATGTTAATGATAGATTTTAGTATTAAGTTAATTATTGTGTTATTTTTTTCGTATACAGTGGAATTGGCAACACGGGCAGTCTCCCGACTTGCATTACACGGGGTCTTCTATAACAACTTGCATTACATGGGGTCTTCTATAACAACTAGAATCGATTCTGACCGCTACTTCTATAACCACTAGGAGGTGTGCATGCCTCTTTCTGACCGCTACTTCTATAACCACTAGGAGGTGTGCATGCCTCTTTCCACAACGCACTTCTATAACCACTAGGAGGTGTGCACGTCTCTTTCCACAACGTCGGGTTAGTCAGGGGGAGTCGAACTAGTGACCTTCACTATGGAACCCACATTTTTAAGAAACTTCACCACAGTGTGATTACCAACTTGCTTACCACATGAGGCTTAATTATTGTGTCTCTTAGATGCAAGAATGGAATCTAATTTTGTTTATGGGATACATCAATTGAATTTGGAATTTGCTATTAACAAAAAAATATTTTAGAAATAAAAATAAAGGGTTGTACCATGGTTATAAGATTACATCAAGATTATGATGGACACAAATTTATTATCTATATGAACACAAATTTATTATCTATATGATAAATTATGGTTGATTGATGTTTTTTTGTATTATTTATATAATAAATTATGGGTTTTTTTGATGTGTCTGGTACTATTTATATAATAAATTAGGGTGGTTTGGTGTTTTTTTATTATCCATATAATAAATTAGGGTTGTTTTAGATTTAATGGATAATGTTTATATAAATTATAGATAAATGATGGTTAATATAATTTATAAAAAAATATATATATAATTTTAAAAATAATATCTTATATAGTTCTTTCATTTTTCATCCAACACATTTTAAAAATAATATGTATATCATTCTTCCATCCAACAATAACTCTAACACCAACACCAACACCAACACCAACAAAACTCTAACACCAACACCAACCCACCTTAACGCTGACCCAACAACATTGATCCCATCCGACACTAACCCAGCAACACTGACTCCCAACCCACATTAACGCTGACCCAACAACACTAAGTCCCCAACCCACAACAAAACTGACCCCCAACCCATACTGACCCAACAACACTGAGTTCCCAACCCACAACAAAACTGACCCCCCACCCACACTAAATTTAGCTGTAGGAAAAGAAAATAAAGTCGCCATACATCCATTGGCTCGCTCAAAAATCATAGTGGAGATAAATGTATCTTATTGATTTCAAATAAAAGATACACATTTATTAATTGCACTACTTTTCATTACATTACTCGCGCATAACCAGAGAAGCTGAGAGCTGGCAACAGGTGAGATTTGATATGTGAGAACTCCTTGCAGAGACAATTTCCAGAAACTCACTCTTTTATATTTAGACGGAGCCTTTTAAGAATGTACATGGATTCTTACTCAGAAACCAAGAAACCAAAGTCCCATTGATTTTCTTATAGAAAGAGAATGAATAAGTAAAATATATGGAGAGGATGAAAGTAAATTGCAGGAATACATGGAAATACGGAAAAAACCAAAATTAATTCTTATAAGAAACCATGCTGGCTTGATGCCAGTGGCATGAGTTTAGGCCAGAAGCAGCAGCCTTTAGGCCGGAACCAACCCATTTATTAAAGGAAAGAAGAACTATTAATCCACCACAAAGATTGTGCGCAAAACCAAACCCACAAAGATTGTGCACGAAACCAAGTGATCTGCATCTCATGAGTTACTGTACCCTACTTCCTCTTTCAAACATCCACATGACACCTCTGCCCTCCGAGCAACGGCACTTGGCCTCCCGTCGCGACCTGCTTCACTGACAAGAGAAGATCACATTTGGCGGCCAAGTGATAGTGACTGGATCTCCAGAAACCCGTGGTCCACCGGATCCGACCCCTAATTTCCAGCCTCACCTCCACCAAACCGTAGGCCTGATCCGCGAGCAGGCCTTCGGCAGCATCCGGCAACAGAGGCACGAAGTTCCCGCTGACCATGGGGGACAACACCACGAAGCTCCGGTGGGCCTCGTACAGATTGGGCATCGGGGTCACCAACGTGATCACCTCGCCCCGGTAGCGCACGAAGGCCACGAGCCTGTCGTAGTGCAGGGTGAGTCGCCGGTTGGGATTGGCGGCGATGACGGTGAACTGCATGTTGCTGGTCAAGGAGCCGTCGGTCACATTGAGCTGGTAGACAGCGGCGCCCTCTACGAAGAAGCGGGGCTTGTGAGGACGGTAGACGAGCCACAGCACGAGCGTAACGGCGCCCAGGATTATGACCAGCGTGATCAGGAACCCCGACAGGAGGCTTGCGAAGCCCGCAGGCGGTACTCGGACGAATCGCTTTCGAGCGGCCCGTTGCGGCGCGGGCGAGGCCGCAGGCGCTGCTTCCTCTGCCTTTGGGGCGCCCTCAGGTTGCTCTTTTTCCGCCATTAAAACAACAATGCGCTCCTCCTCTACTCAGATCTGAGTATCACAGCTCTCTCTGATACTGTTAATTAGAGCAGATCTGCCATATATATGGAAGGATCTCACTATGGACCGCTGGAGATCACGACGAAACTGTGTGTGTGGAAAGGGAGAGGCGGCTTTTGATCTGGGATTCGATTCCAAGACCTTTCGGGCAGAAAATTGTTACTTGTGAAAGGTATGTATCCTGGTGAGGAATGGTAAAGGCAGTTTAGTACAGTAAATGGTGGGAAGAGATTTTTCAACAGGTGGTGTGGGAACAGTCAAGTGTGCTAGCGAAGTGGCGTGTGATAAATGGGAAATGAGGACCATATAACAATGGTGTTGACACAGAGGGCAGGCGAGGCTTCAGTGATGGGGCAGCTCGGCGGCCTAGCCGGCGTCAAAATGGTTGTGTACATGTGGTTTAACGTAACTTCCTATGGACATGCTCTTTCGCAGGGAAACGCCTTTCTCGTTTTTTTTGACTTTTTGACTTTTGTGATCGGAATCTGTTACGCTAATGGTATTTTTTATTTGCGTAGTATACCGAGGTGGAGTTCTCTGGAAAGTTAGGGAAATTCCAGTAATATTTTTGTGGTCGGAATCTGTTACGTTAATGGTATTTTTTATAACGAGGGGGAGGAGTTGTCTGGAATCTGTTATGATAATGGTATTTTTTATGCTGTTATGTTAATGCTATTTTTTATTCGCATAGTATAATTAGGTGGAGGAGTTCTGGAAAGTTATGGAAATTCGAGTTATATTTAGAGAAAATTTGATAAGAATTTTTGTAAATTCAAATTATAGTTGTTAAACATTAAAATTTTAGGTATCCCAGATGTTTTTGATGTCGCTGAATCTATTTCTACCATCAAAAACACTATTCAAACACGGCCTCTACAACAATTTTTTTGAAATATAAAAAATTATATACTTTTAATAATATATTTACAAATTTAATAAAAAAAAATGTAAATTTTAAATTATTATAAAAAAGATAAAAGTTTAATATTAAATTATTATTCAATAACGTAAAATTACCAAATATATAAATATATAGATTTAAATGGTTTTTTTAATAATAATAATATTATTATTATAAATAAATTTAAAGTGAGAAAGATTTTGAATAAAATTATATAATTTTAATAATTATATTTACCAATTTAATAAAACTATCTACAAATTTTAAAAATATATTTTTATATTAATGAATTTAAAAATAATAATAATAAATCTATTATTTGTTTTAATTAATGTAAAATTACCAAAAAGCACAAAAAAATACTAATTAAAATCACATTGCAAAATAGTTTAGTTCGAAATAAGTTAAAAAAAAAATCATTATTTTAATTAATTTTTTCTTAAAAATTGGTTTAGGATAATAATTCCCTTTAAGGATGATAAAAATCGTAATTAAATTTTTTCTATCTACTTTTAAAATATTAAAAAAACAAACTAACTCAAATTTTGCATAACTTGATTCAACATTTTCTATCTAATTTCTAATTCATTCTCTAACCTTTCTAGCAAGTGAACTATATTAATCAGTTTGATTTAGGATAACATCACAATTAATTCACTGACACGGCAGGTACTCCGGTCACAATTTGATTAAAGCGCTTTTTTAATAAACATTCAATCACATATTTCACCCATCAATCATTAATGTCCAATATTTATAAAATTCAACTTATTTGTTATTTAATTATTATATTATTAATAGAATTAACTATTATAGTTATATAAATTAAATTGTTTGTAAATATTAATCCAATTGTCTTTAGTGTGTTTTTTGGAACTTTTTTGCTGAATTTTGCTGGTTTAATTTCTCTAAAATCCGGTAGGAATTCATTGAAATCACAAGTTTGATGGTAATGTCTGTATAATAGAAAATTTCACCACAATTTTTTTTGCCTAATTCTACTATAGAAAACTCCAAAAAGTAACACTAAAAACAACTTTAATGTCAATAAACATCAAAACACTTATTATACATATCATATTACCCAGTTAAATAAATAATAAATAATAAAAGTTAACTAAAATATAACTTTATTTATTTATTTATTACTATTATTATTATTATTATTAAAAAGTAATATATGAATTAAATATACACATTTTAAAAAACATATAACAATATTAAAAAACATATAACAATATTTTAACAAACATATAACAATATGGGTTGTCTTTAGTGCGACTTTTTGGAAGCTTTTGGCGTGGGTTTTTCCGATCTAATTTCTTTAAAATCCGGAATGAATTTATTAAAATAATAAGCTTGATGGGTAACCTTTGCACAATCAAAGTGCCCTATGGGTTTTTCACGGTGCTGAATCCATATATACAGTCAAAAAACCAGTTTAAATAACACAAATTAAGATTTCACCTCAAATTTTTCCATTGTATTCCGACATTTGAAAGTCCAAAAAATCGCACTAAAGACAACTGACCATAACAATTCCCATAATTAAATGACCCTATTAATTCCCATAAAACAATAAATATTTCTAACCCTTGAAAACGGGAAATTATTCAACAATGAAAAATTATATAAACACATCAATTATTATACTCTAAGTATTAATCCCATTCATATGCAAACCACATATTCAAATGACTTAAATCCCAAAAATTGTTCTAATAATTCAGACCCAAGCAATGGATAGATCGAAATTATCTTTTAAAACATCAGCCTTAAAATGTTAAATGCGATCAAATATACGTATGTAAAATAGAACTGACATGGCAAGGAAAGATCTAATAAAGTCATTTTTATTCACAAATCTTAGTAGTGTTAATTATTCAAAATTTCCCAAAACACCGTTATAAAAATTACATAAAACATTGATAAGCAATATCGATTTCAAATATTGTATATGATTAAGTATGGACTTGTTGAAGTCGTTCAAACACAACCAATACTTATAGTAAATAGAATTTGTATAAAGGTTTCACAGTCACTAAAATTTTGTTGTCATCATTTCTCTCTTTTTCTTTCAAAATTTGAGGCTTTATATACATGTCTATGAGCCCTTGATTCTCTAAATTTTGTTTTCATCATTTCTCTCTTTTTCTTTCAAAATTTGAGGCTTTATATACATGTCTATGAGCCCTTGATTCTCTAGACTAAATCTTAAAAATAAAAATGGTTTCTCCAAAAGTAAGATTCATAATCTAACCGTCATGACCTCTCGAGTTGAATCATAAATTCTCAAAGGAAATTTATATAAGTAACTAACCAGATATCTACAAGCAATTCATAACGACCGAGCCATATCCACAACAACCATCATCATGGGAACCAATGTCAGGATTTGCGAGATGAGGATCACCTGTTACAAATAGAGAGCATGAAATAAATAAATGATATTATTATTAACATAAGGTGGCTACAAAATATGATATTTTGTAGCTACTTTCAAAACTAACAAACTATATAAAATAATTAAACATACCCATTGGGGCTTCACTCAATGAATCTCTGACATAGCACATGCATTCATGGCATACTAAACAATACTCTTAATTTGACTAAATATTAGAAAATATCTCTAAAAACCACATTATTTAACCCTCTACCAATACAAACCCAATACACCTTCCCAATTAAAAAAACCCCTACTTTCACTACATATTGTAGGTATCCATTTTTCCATTAACATTTTTAATACGCCTTTACATTTTTTTCATTAATATTGAGCTCCATTTTTTATACCTGCTAATATAAAAATCCTTTACACCCTATTATATGGACAATATATTATGCCATTGTTTCCTCAATATATACCCCCTAATATGAATGCACGTGGTATGATATTTCTCCCCTAATGAAGCCCTCGTGAGCATACCTTACCAAAACTTCCAGCATGTAAATAGCCAAATGAAATCATATTATTTAGAAAATATTTGACCCTAAGAATCTGAAGAGACTTTAGCAAGGGTAGAGTTAGTAGTAGTTCCAGTAGATATAGTTGTTATTGACCCAGTAGTTTACCCAGTTCTCTTGATTCATTCGATCTAGTAAAAGAACCATCACTATCAATAGCATCCGAGTAAGCATCCGAACTCGATGATCCATAACCACCAGCAAAGGCACTCGCAGCTAACCGAGTTGAACCACCATCGAATCCATATCCATATTTAGTTTCTCTATATCATCCAAGGACCAATGGTGTGGGTTGAGTTTCTCCATAATCAGAGCCTCCCATTACAGACCCGACATTCCCTTAAGATCCAATCACGGATCACTCGGGCTCAGTCCTAGATACGACGGTTTCCCAAGAAGCAAATGCATTTGATTGAGTGAAAGTTGAGATTTGGGCAGGAATAAATAGTACGAAGTACCAGTTTCTCTTGATCTAGTCCCATAGCCTAGGTATCCTTTCCATTTCAAGATCGAGAACCATCACCTACCTCATCTAGCAACATCCATTCGTTTTCCAACTTCTCCACCACTACCACCACCAGGACTAGCAAAGGACACATCCATAGATTGAATCTCACCAGCTATAGAGCCAACAACATCTATAGTAAATACCACAACATACATAAAGGAATAGGCGGGTTACATAGCAACATTCCTTTCAATGTCAGTGGATGAATTAGTTTTAGTTTATCTGCTCGTAACAAAGATAGGATACCCTCGCTTTAGGGAAGAGAGACTCGGATTGTAAGTTCTTGTTGCAGTTTTTTTAAGTATATATATATATATATATATTATATATATATATATATATATATATTATATATATAATGATGATGGTTAACATCAATTAAGACCGATATGGTTTATCAGACCTTAAGAAAGTAAGTGATTAATTGAGACTTTTTTATCCTTTATTTCTATGATAAAAAATATAGGAGAGAAACATTATGAGGCCATTGTAGTTTTGATGACTTAACAAGTCAAGAAGGTTGGTAGTGTAGAAAATGTTTTGAAAAGAAGAATGAATGTGAGTAAGGGTCGAACAATCCAAGAGAAAGTATGTTTCCTCTTCAACTCTCTTAGTATCACAAAGGGGGCAACTTCTTTCATCTCAAGGTGTTTTGGGAATAGACCAACACCCAGTTTCACTCAAAAGCTCATGAGAATTAGTTCTTATCTTTGCAATGTTCATTTCTTTCTTAGCACTGGTCAAGGTAAAAATATCATTTTGGTTAGCAAGACTGGGGATTGTTACCTCCTTATAATACCTTAGCTTCTTTTTTCCCTCTAACTCCTTATCATCCCACAACTTATCCTTAAATTTTGAAGTAGCAACAATTTTAATATTATCCTTATTCTCTAAGATGATCTCCTCCTTTACCCCCATTGGTCGAGTCAGGGTTGGGCATCCTCATGCCAACCTTGCTTGAGACAGAGGTGGGGGTTTTGACTAGAGTTAGAAGAAATTTTCGGGAGCCTCTTGGCTTCCATGTTGTACAACTTCTTCTTATACATCAAATAGCTAAACATAGCCATCCTTTTAATGGGAGAAAGGTTAACTTCAATTAAGAGGGGTATTTCCTTTAATCTTGAGGTTGTGACTTATAAATTTCTTTTGGATCATCTCAATCTTTCTCCACTATTCTCTAGATATACAACAACGTCAATCCTCATATCCATATAAAATAAAAGGGTTGATGAGAGTCTCGAAGATTAAATTTTTCCGAACCTAAAGATTTGTCGACTTACATTGTTTTCAAGCTCATATAAAGCTTTCTAGTCTCCTATAATTATTTTCTCAATGTCATAGTTCCAATCATTGAGCTGATGGTGAATATCAATACCTAAATATTTGTATGAGGAAACCTTCTCCAAGTAATCGTTATCATACCTGAATTATCATAGTTGATCCTTTTGAATTTAATTATCATGACTTTAGTCTTGTCAGTATTAATAGTCATACCCATCTTGGAGTAGTAATCATGGAGGATAAGCTGCTTGTCGAGATCATCAGTGCTTTTGGCAAGAAGAACGATATCACCATCATAAAGGTGAAGAGTAACGACTAGGGCGGTGAGATTGGACCCGTCGCATCTTGCAACTTCTAAGCACTCTTCTAGCTTATCAATGTAAATGCCAAAAATGATAGGGAATAGGGGCATCCTTGCTTAACTCTGATATTACATTTAATCTCCTCAGACTAACCCTCGGTGGTCTTAAGCCTGACAATAACACTCTCGTATGACCTAGTTACAACAACCCTCAGCTTGAGCAGTACCATTATCTCATTGAGCCTTTGCCATAACTTTTATTGAGAAGCAATGTTGCTAAAATCAACAAAAGAACAAAAGAGAACAGTCTTACTATTGCAATGCTCCTCGGCAGTGGTCCTAAGGGTGACAACGTGATCAATAATTGAGTGATGTCTCCTAAAACTAGCTTACCCTTTAACCTTTTTTCCATAAATTTAAAACCAAAAACTAATTTTCTTTTCCAAAATAAACTCTTTCATATATATGAAAAAAATAAATAATTCAAAATTAAAATTTATTTAGTTAAAAAATATAATTTATTTACACTTTAACTAACTCCTTTAATGAAACGATAAATTAATAAATTCGAACATTTTCGATCTAATTTTTTTAACACACTTATTTTAAAGTAAAATTTTATAAAAACTTTGATCACTGAACTTTTTGCCAAAAAAAAAAATTATAATTTAAGAGAAAATAAATCAATTAAAATAATAATATAATTTAGGAGAAAATAAATAAAGATAAATTTATTTCTTAAACAAATTAACTTATAAAAAATATTAAATTGAATTTTTCTTATTTATTAAATCACTTCGAATTAATTTTAAATTAAATTATATTTTTAATATAATATATATTTAATTAATTATACATTAAAAAAATAAATATATATAATAATTATAAAAATAAGAAAATATGTAAAACTGAAAATTAGTATATTGTGACATTTTAATTATATATAATTTTAAAGAGATATAGATTATGGTAAATAGTTTTTATGGAGTAGCTTAATTGATTATTGAAGTAAATACGAAAAGTGTGAAAATTGGAAAATTTATAGTTCAAAGACCTTAATTTATACCTTGTTTGAAAAACACTTTTAAAAAAATTATTAAATAATTAAATTAAAAAAATAGTAATAATAAATAATAAGCACCATGTGAAAAGGCTTTAAAAAATTATTAATAATTAAATTAAAAAAATAATTAATAATAAATAATAAGCACCATGTGATTAAAGGCTTTACTACTTTTGATGGTAAAAATAAGCACCATGTTTACTAATTTTCCATGATATGTGATATTGATATTTTATCAATAAAGTGAAAGTACTAAGTCCATTATTAACTTCGACTTAATAATATTCTTATCAAATTTGGGCCCAACTACCCACACACACCTACCCCTGTGAAATCCATATCAATATCAGTGTCCAATCATGTAATAGTTTGAAGGGATTGGAACTTCATGTTCCATTCATGTTTTGGCGTGGATTTTATCAAGTAAAGTCTTTCCCACATATCACACCAATAAGATGTTATATTCCAATATGTAACTATTTATTAATTAATAATCATAACTTTTGAATTTTGCCCTTAAAGCAACATCACTGGTATGCAATATTCTAATATGTGACTGATAATATTATTAATTATTAATGACCAGCTTTTTTGTGTCATCGTATTATTTAAAGGCCGCAACTTTGGAAATTTATTTTTGTAGCTTTTTGACAATTATAACAAGTGCCTTAACGCTACAATGTATCATATTACTAACTTTATAATATGGTAAAAATTACAAATCACATATAATAAAAACCTTAAGAATTTTATAATACAAATTTAAATCAAAAATAAATTTTTAAATTTTAAGTTTATTTTTCCCAAAAAAGTTCAGAATTAACTCAAATGGAAGCACAAGATATCATTCATCGAGTGGAAAATCAATTGTAAATCAATTTATTATTTTTTTCTAAGTTTGGCCGGATTATATCTTTATAATGTTTAATATATCATTTTGATTGGGGTGGAGAATATGGCTACATCTTCATCATGTTCAATATATCACCCTGAATCAAAATAATTTTTGAAATTTTAAGTTTATTTTTCCCTTAAAAGTTCAGAATTTACTGTAATGGAAGCACAAGATACCATTCATCGAGTTTGAAAATCTATTGTAAATTAATTTATTATTTTTTTGTAAGTTTGACAGGATTATATCTTCATAATGTTTAATATATCATTTTGATCGGGGTGGAAAATATGACTACATCTTCATCATGTTCAATATATCACCATGATCGGGGTGGGGAATTGAACTGGTGACTTCACATAAAAAAGTGCCTTAACAGAGCACCCAATCAACATCTATCCAAAACCCAATAGACGTAAATTAACTTATTATTATTAAGAAAAAACCATATTATTTAAAATTTATTATTAAAAAAATCACTCTTCTAAATTTTAGATAATCTCATTTAAAAAAACAAGTTTTCACTCTGGTCTAAATTAAAAACCTAATCCCTTAAATCCGACAAACTCTTATCTAAACAAAAATAAATAAATCATTTAAATATAACTTCATTTTAATTATAATAAAATCATACAAATACAAATGTAAACCATCACAACTCTAATAAAATCGATTATTTAATTATAAGATAAAAGTTATTTTATCTCTCTTTTACCCACCTTGTTATTTACATATGATTACACTTCCACTAAATCGATCATGATATATCCTTCAATTCCTTACCAACCTACATAAATACAATTCACTTATGTTTATATATTTATACGTACTAATATATATAGGTATTGACTTAAAATTTTGATAATAATAATTTTAAATTAATTAAACAATAATAGTATATGTTAAAATTATACACTTTTATGGTGGGATTATATTTAACTTTTTTGAATTAAAATTAATATTATTTAAATATTAAATATATATGTAATTTTAATAAAAAATATTTAGTCAAATATATAAAAGATTTAACTTTCTTTCGCTTATGATGATGATGATGATGGTTAACGTTTACTGAGACCAAATTTTGGTCTATCGGACCTAAAGAAACGAATTATTTAGTTTGATTTAAGATTTTATTCCTATACTCAAAAAGCTTGGAGAGAAGCCTTCCGAGCTCTTTGTAATTTTGACAACGTAAAAGGCTAGGAAGGTTAGTATTGCAACAAAGATTTTGACACTGAGATCTAATGTGGTTGTACACGGGGCACTTTAAGAGGAAGTGATTTTCATCCTCGATCTGGTTATACTACCCATATGAATTTCACATTTAGACTTACTCTCTATAAACTAGACCCACATTGAGGAAATTTATGCTACCCATATAAATTTCACATCGAAACTTACTCTCTATCCACTAAATCCACCGAAATGAAATTGATTTTTAAATAAAGGATTTTGTGAAATTGATTTTAAGATTATTTTCTCTTCATACTTGAATTTCATGTCTGACCATAATAATTAGTAATAGTTTTAAGGAAGTGGTTTCATTTAAATATTTTGGAAATAATAATTTTAAATAAGTGATTTTATTCAAATATTTTTGATCTGATATCTAACATAAACTCAACTAGAATTATAGTATTGAGAAAAGAATCAATGGAGAGTGGGTATCTTAACGTGAATTTGAAATAATGGTAAGTAAGTGGACCTTTGACTTTCAGATACGAAAATACTCTCTTTTGAGACACTCATTACTCATATTATTATTGAAAATGCAACAAGAAATTCCTAATTTAATTTTCCCTTTATTAAATTAGGAGAAATTCGAATTTCAATTTTAAAATATTTGGAGGTAGTTAACTGAGGTGTCATGACTCTTATCACTTAGTTAACTCAGTAAATTCGAGTTGGAGATACTTCAGTTCAGTTCTACATGATTGATTGCTAATTTGTAGCAATATATTTCAGTTAATCTGAGTTATTGTCAGTGTAATTAGTTCTCACTGTTAACAGAACTAGTGGAGGTTCAATCAAGGGTGTGTAACTTTTTTCACACTAAGTGACAAAGGTGTGTAAATTTTCTCACACTGAGTAATCATCCACTTAACTGATCAATTAGCCTAAATTAACTCATGCATGCAGAGACTTCGAGTTCCCAGTTAAGATTAGAGTTCAAGGGCATTGTACTATCAGTTGTAGAATTTTCTAAGTTGTACAGATGGTGCATACAATCAAAGAAGGGCCTAAAGGAATTGTACAATTCTTAATGAGAAATTCCCCTAATTAATAGCGGCACATTCCTCATCAAATAGCGCAACAAAATAGGAGCTTGGAGGCTCGAAATTTTAGCGAAGTATTGGCTATGGTCGATCGGTAAGTTAGGCAAATGATAGAAGATACAGGTGCAAGTTGAGATCAAGCTTGAACAGATCATATTGTATTCATCCAAATTATTTGATTAATGCAATACAAATAGCAAGGGATTTTGAGTAGTTGCTTTCCCCTAGATAAATCTCTATGTATGTGGGTTGAATCTTGATGCATATTAATGATTTCTGTTCACGATCATGATTTTCTTTCCGCAGATGAGTATAGTAGCTTCAAGTCTTGTGATCTAGTAAATTTCATTTGAAATTTTGAATATACACATTAAATTTCTACATGGTTTCAGAGAAGGAATCATAATAGAGAGAGAATTCGATGTTGTCTTTGCAGGTAGATCAAATTTGCAGGATCAATTCTTCAGAGCTAGTAGGATGGCTTTCTTTGGATTGAGACTTGAGTATGCCCTTGCACTAGGGGAATTTTGAGGTCTAAAATGGGCCTCTTAAGGAAATTATAAAATAACAGTGGAAATAATAAAATAAGATTAGATTACATCATCAAATTTTAGAGGGAAAAAAGAAAAACTATTTTTTCAGCTCATATTTTCAACTTAACTCACTATCGGTTTACTTAAATTTCGAGCAACAACACTTGTTGGATGCATAATTTGATTCCTCATCCGAGGAGTACCCATGTTGCATACTTTTGATGGACCCTGCTACACAAAAAATGAGAAATACATGAAAAACTATGATTACAACCACGTTTTTCATGTATTTCTCATTTTT
The DNA here is from genome assembly GCA_000404065.3 of Pinus taeda. Taxonomy (NCBI): domain Eukaryota; kingdom Viridiplantae; phylum Streptophyta; class Pinopsida; order Pinales; family Pinaceae; genus Pinus; species Pinus taeda. The sequence continues at coordinate 53,405 of APFE031144306.1, forward strand.
CATGTAGCAGGGTCCATCAAAAGTGTGAAACATGGGTACTCCTTGGGTAAGGAATTAAATTTTTCATCCAACCAGTACTCCCGCTCGAAATTGGAGTAAGACCTTAGGGATATAAGTTGAAAAGGTAGTTTTATTATTTTAATATTTTTTGATCTTTTAACTTTTTTACCCCAAAAATGGTGAATCATCCCCCATGGTTGACATCATCATCTTGAATCCTATTGGTTCTTATAAAGCTTATTTTGGTTGTACATTTTTCTTAGGAGGCCCATTTTAGACCTCAAAAGTTCTCTAATGAGGGTATCTCGAATTATGTTGATTGGAAGGACAAGATGGAGGCAGTGTTGGAAGATAATGGGCTAAAGGAATTCATAGATAATTATATCACGAAGCCTCCAACATCTGATGCTCAAGATCTAGCAAAATGGAAGAAGTGTGTAGCAAAAGCGAGGAAGATCATATTGGAGGGATTTCAAGACCATATGGTCTTGAATCTCCACGGGAAAGAGACTCCATACGCAATGTGGCAGGCCTTGATAGATTTGTTCCAGAACAATAGTAACCACAGGAAGTTGGCACTGAAGGACAAGGTTCAAAATATCAAGACGTAGAAGGGCGACACAATACCACAATACCTGAGTAGGTTCACACAATGTTGTGATGAACTTGGTCAAGTTGGTGTTACTGTAGCAGAGGATGATATAGTAATCCTAACACTTCTAGGCCTTCCCAAGAGCTGGCATAGCTACCAATATTCGGTAAATGGCAGGGAGAAGCTACCAAATTAGGAACGCCTTTGGTCTGATTTGGTACAGGAGGAGATGAGGCGGAACACCAGAGATGGAATCTCATCTAAAGAAGGAAGAGGACTTTGCATTAGTCAACAAGGGAAAGAAGGCCAAGTGGAAGAAGTCCCAAGGTGAACCTCATTCCATCCAAGAGGGAAAGCAAACAGACTTGTCCAAAATCAAGTGCTTTCACTATCATGAATTCGGGAACCATGCCACTAAGTGTCCACAGAAGAAGGCAAGCAAGAAGGAGCATGTAGTAGCAACAACAGGTGAAACTGTGGCTTCACACTTCAAGATTTACTTCACTCTTATCGCATGCATGGCAAGCACAGTGATGGGGAGCATCTGGTACCTGGATAATGGTGCCTCGTTCCACATGACAGGGAACAAATAAAATTTTAGTGACTTGGAGGAGAAATATCTCCAGATGAAAATTGAGTTTAGAGACAATGGAAGGTATAGTGCAACTAGGATTGGTATTGTCACCTTTCAGAGGGAGTCAGGCTCCCCTCTCAGACTCAAGGATGTGATGTTTGTTCCGATTCTAAAGAAGAATCTTGTATCCATAGCTTTGTTGGAAGACCATGGCTACGATGTGATATTCGGCAAGGGGAAGGCTTTCCTAAGACACATAGCCAAGGGACAGTTGAAGAAAATTGGGGTTTGATTCAAGAACCTGTATGCACTAGAGGAAGATGCATGCACAACATTGAGGAGAAAGGCCGAGATTAGAGATGTTGTGGCTAAGAGGGAGCATGCTTTAGCTCCCAAGAGGAAGCCTTAACTAGTTGGAAGTTGGGCTAACTAGGAGGATGATGATGAAGAGGATCAAGAAGATACCTCTAGTAACAGGAGATTTCAGGCCAAGTGGGCTAAAGGATCTCATACAACTATACCTCCAGGAGTGAGGTGGAGTGATGTAGAGCCCTAGTCCCAAGAGTTGCAGAAATTTGGTCAGGGTCCATTGAGGTGTGTTTGTCTCATGGATCATTACCTTGCTAGAGGGGCCCACAATATTCAGTAGCAGGAGGTTGAGTTTCAATCAGTTACTTAGGAGTGCAGAGAAGTGTTGAGAATAGAGCAGGAGGCTCAGTAGCAGAGTCAGCAACAACACAATTTTCCCAGTAAATAGTTGCAAACATAGTTGATTCATTTTGTTATTTTTGATGCTTCTTAGTTGGAGATGTTGCACTAGAAAAAAAAAGAAAGAGAAGTGTTGCATGAAGCACATTCCAAAAGTGCTAGATTCGGGTAGACGTGAATCCATTTCTTGCTGAGAGGGAGTGTTGAAAATGCAACAAGAAATTCCCAATATAATTTTCCCTTATTAAATTAGGAGAAATTCAAATTTCAATTTTAGTAAAATACTTGGAGGTAGTTAACTGAGGTTTCATGGCTCTTATCAGTTATTTAACTCAGTAAATTTGAGTTGGAGACACTTGATTTCATTTCTACATGATTGATTGCTAATTTGTTGCAATCTATTTCAGTTAATTTGAGTTATTGTCAGTGTAGCTAGTTCTCACTGTTAGTAGAACTAGTGGAGGTTCAGTCAAGGGTGTGTAACCTTTTTTCACATTGACTAACAAGGGTGTGCAAATTTTTTCACACTGAGTAATCATCCAGTTTACTAATCAATCAGACTAAATTAACTCATGCATGCAAAGAATTTGAGTTCCCATTTGAGATTGTATTTCAAGGGCAATGTACTATTAGTTGTAGAAATTTCCAAGTTGTACAGGTGGTGCATGAAGTCAAAGAAGGGCGTACAGGAATTGTGCAATTCTCAAAGAGAAATTTCCCTAATTAATAGGGGCTAATTCCTCATCAAACAACACAAGGAAATAGGAGCTTATAGGCTTAAAATTTTGGCTAAGTATTGGCCAAGGTCGGTTAGTCAAGTAGAGGATAGAAGATACAGGTGCAAGTTGAGCTCAAGCTTGAGCAGGGCATATTGTATTCATCCAGATTCTTTGATTAATGCAATAAATATAGTAAGGGATTTTGAGCAGTTTCTTTCCCCTAGATAAATCTCTGTGTATGTGTGTTGAAACTTGATGCATGTTAATGATTTGTGTTCTTGATCGTGTTTTTCTTTCCGCAGATGAGTACAGTAGCTTCAAGTCTTGTGATCTAGTAAATATCTTGAGAAGTTTTTAATCTACACATTAAATTTCTAGATGTTATCAGAGAAGGAATCACAATAGAGAAGATAATTCGAAGTTGTATTTGCAGGTGGATTGAATTTACATGATCAATTCTTCAGAGCTAGCAAGATGGGTTTCTATGGACTGAGACTCGAGTATGCCCTTGAGGGTAGCTCAAATTATGTTGATTTGATGGACATGATGGTGGCAGCGTTGAAAGATAATGGGCTGGAATTCATAGATAATGATATCCTGAAGCCTCCAACATCTAATTCTCAAGATATAGCATAATGTAAGAAGTGTGTAGAAAAAGTGAGGAGGATGATATTGGAATGAGTTCGAGACCATATTGTCTCGAATTCCCATGGGAAGATACTCGATATGAAATGTGGAAGGCCTTGAAAGATTTTTTCCAGAACAATAGTGACCACAAAAAGCTAGAATTGAAGAACAAGGTTCATAATATCAAGATGTAGAAGGGCGACATAATACCACAGTACTTGAGAAGGTTCACACAATCTCGTGATGAAATTGGTCAAGTTGGTGTTATTGTAGCAGAGGATAATCTGGTAAGCCTAGAATTTATAGGCCTTCCCAATAGCTAGCACAACTACTAGGATTCGTTATATGGGAGGGTGAAGCTACCAAATTGGGAATGTCTTTGGTCCGATTTGGTACAAGAGGAGATAAGGCAGAACACCAGAGATGGGACCTCATCCAAAGAACAGGAAGATGAATTTGCAGTAGTTAGCAAGGGAAATAAGGCCAAGGGGAAGAAGTCCCAAGGTGAGGCTCATTCCATCCAAGAGGAAACACATAAATACTTGTCCAAAATCGAGTGCTTTCACTGCCATGAATTCAGGCACTATGCCATGAAGTGTCCACAAAAGAAGGAAACAAAGAAGGAGCCTGCAATAGCAGCAATAGGTGAAGCTATGGCTTCATAATTCGAGCTTAACTTCACTCTCATTGCATGCATGGAAATCACAGTACATGGATAGTGGTGCCTCATTCCACATGCCGAGGAACAAATATTTTTTTTTAGTGGATTGGAGGTGAAAACCTCTAAATGAACATTGAGTTTGGAGATGATGGAAGGTATAGTGCAACCGGGATCAGTTTTGTCACCTTTCAAAGGGAGTTAGGCACCCCTCTCAGACTCAAGGATGTGATATTTGTTCTGGGTCTAAAGAATAATATTGTCTCTGTAGCTGCATTTGAAGACCGTGGCTACGATGTGATATTCAACAAAGGGAAGAATTTCTTGAGACACATAGCCACGAGACAGGGGAAGCAGATTGGGGTTCGATGAGAACCCGTATGCACTAGAGGAAGATGCAAGCCTAACCTTGAGGAGAAAGGCATGGATTAGAGATGTTGTGGTTGAGAGGGAACATGATTTAGCTCTCAAGAGGAAGCCTCAACTAATAGGTAGTTGGGCTGAATAGGAGGATGATGATGAATAGGATCAAGCAGAGACCTCCAGTAGGAGGAGAGTTCAAGCCAAGTGGGTAGAGGGAGAACATGCAACTATACCTCTAGGAGTGAATTCGAGTGATGTAGAGCCATAGTCCCAAGAGTTGCAGAAATTTGGGCAGGTGTTGTCTAGGTAAATCTTCTCTGCAGATAGAGATGATCCCTCTAGCCCAATGAGTGGTACTAGCAACCTATGTGACACTCTACTAGACACTTTCCTAAGTTATGATTGAAAAAAGAGATGAAGAAGATGGCCTACCTTGTTCTGATGCTATCAAGTCATCCTTTGTTGAAGATCTTGAATCACTTGCTTCGCAGGCTCGTTCCTACTACTCAGCGTTTATGCACCACAAGAGATCAAGACACAACAAGGCATATAAATACAAATAGGATATTCAAAATCAACCTACTTAACTGATCAAGGAATGTTAAGATAGATGATACACGAGCATACACATCAATGGAAAATGAACCAACAGCTGTATATTAATAGAAAAGAAGGGGAAGCATACAACCAAGCCTTGATGTTGATAGGCTCTCCTTGAATGAATGTCCAAGTCCAAGCTAAGATCTCCAAGCACTCGTTCTCCAAGCCAATGAGTAGCATATAGGCACAATCTTAGCAAAAGGGTGCAAATAGACATAGACCAACCAGACCAACCATTTGGGAATGGGAGAGGATGAATATATAGGCAGAGAAAGGGAGTTAGGATCTTTCCAAAGATATGAGTAGGCCCTCATCTCAAGGAGGTAGCTCATAGGGATAATACCAAGAGGCCAAGTTTGGAGAACTTGACCTCATCTACATTGAACAACCTCCAGCTGATTGCTCTAGAAGCTTCTAGATCACGAAGCTTCTCATACTCTTTGGGAAAATTTCCTTTTTAGGATCATCATGGGTATACAAGTAAACAGAGCGATGCCATCCCGGTCGATTATAATGCAACATGCGACCGTCATATTTTTTAGTCTCATAAGAGCGGTGATTCCAAAATTAGGGTTTTAGAGCTATTTCCTTCATGGGAAGCTCAAGGAATTTCCAATCAATGTCTTAGGGAGGGTCTAAGATGCATATATGAATAAGTATGCTAAATTATGGTCATGTTTTAGGCACTTCAAGGTATGTCACAGAGAAGTACAGGAGGTGAGACAAAATATTGTGTAATAGATGCCCCCTAAAGCATGAAGGCAGAACATAGAGTGATGGCTTAGATGCTTTACAAGATTTTGCAAGATGAGAACAAACAATGTCAGGAGACCTGCAAATCAAGGACGCATATACATATACATATCTGATATCAAAACATGAATCCACAATATGGACGCAACCATCTGGATAATAAGGACTATATGAAAGGATCCATGGCATGGGCGCAACTATCCAAATGAGAAGGATCATCTGTGAATCTAAGATCTAAGGTATGGACACAACCATCCAATATAGAAGGATCATCATAAATGTAAAGTCCCACGGTATGGTCACAACCATCCGTAAAGCAGAAACATGTGTACAATCATGAATAACACATAACTCCATGTAGCCTGAGTCATATCAGACAAAACTTAGGGTCTTACGCTCCATCCCAATCTGATCAAAGTTCGAATTCTAACATGTGAATGAATGTGTTGAAGTCAAACATGCTAGAAAACTACCTGATTACCGACCAATGATGTGAACTGTTAACATGAACGAGAGAAACCACCAATAATGATAATAACTCTCAAGGTACGATAATAAAATCCGTGAATGTGAAAAATAAACTGAAGTCGAACACTCGTGGTATCACTCGATCAAAGGTCAATAGTGAAAACATGTCGTCAGATGTGAAGAACTTTCCATTAAGGCATGCAAGCTCTAAGGAACTGAAAGGGAATTTCTAAGTCATCTTCCTGGATAATGAGTTGATTTCGACAGGAAGTGACCCGTCGAAAGAGGTTCAGAATGAGTCCCCCATCATTGACATGAAACAATGAATAAAGTGGAATGAAATGAGTAGGATCCAAGACTGTAGCAAAGAGTCATAAAATGCATAGATAATAGACTGCAGATAGGACTTCTTTTGAACATATCGGCGACACGACTCCGGAGTGTGGCAACATTTGACTCAACATAGGACCAAGGGTCATAATGATGAAGTGGAATAATAAAATGAGAGGCAAAATGGATTTCCCAAAACTGGAAGGACAAGTGACAAAGTGAGGATGTCCCAAACCTGACACAAGAAACAAATGAGTGCCATGTTCAAGAGCAACATATTGCCCATATAAGGGATGTTTCACTTTCACCTTTTCCCCCGCTACTTCTAGTGAGTACCTCTTTATTTTTACACAAGCTTCAAGAGGATACCATATGCTTGTCGTATAAGTTCACCCTTCAGATGAATCCATCCTAGTAAGTTTTACGAGTCCTAGGAAGGAGAAACTCAGGCTCATCGCGGTGACAAGTCTTTCGTCGTTTAAACTTTAACAAGTCTGATGGAAGAATAACTTGGCATCTTTTTCATATTTAGAGAGTTTGAAAAAGAGATGAAAAAGAAAACTCTATCAGGTCCCTTTTCGTAATTTGTCTCTCAAATTCGACAAGGTAGAAAACAATATTTGAGAGAACCTATTGACCATATCGACCAAGGTGTACCTTTTTCGTAAATAGTCAATCTTATCCCGAAAAAGGGGTAGATCTATACTGAGGCGACATCAATTCATTTACTTTAACGAGTTCAAAATAACAAGTACTCGATAATCTTTTCATAGTTTTGAAGTCTGAAAAGAGTTGAAAGGGGACTCCACCTAGAGAAACGAGTGGTATAAAAGGATAGCAACTAGTTCCAGTCATGATGGAACTTCTCAAAACATGTAATGGTTAAGAGGCTGGCTAATAAGACCACTCATTGTAGATGTTCCTAAGGAAAGGGTACAACAACTAAGTGAAAGGGTATGATCATCCAAAGAGATGGTGACGATGGAATGAAAAGAACCAAGGCTCATCTCGCAAAAATCGGCTGATAAAAATAACAATCACGAGATGTAAGAAGGGAAATAGTTTCATTTTTACACAAGCTTGAAACATGAGAAACTATGCTTGAGTATACTTGAGGATGGTTTCATTTTTTCACAAGCTTGAAACAGAAACAAACTATGCTTAGACTTCGTTTCATTTTTACACAAGCTTGAAACGGAAACAAACTATGCTTGGGTTTGGTTTTATTTTTACACAAGCTTGAAACATAAACAAACTATGCTTGGGTTTGGTTTCATTTTTACACAAGCTTGAAACAAAGATAAAATACGCTTGAGATGAGTTTTCATGCCCCCAGCATAATGACTCGATTTGAGGTACATGCCCACCAAGCTTCATTTCATTCACCTAAGTGTATGGAATGAAGGTTCATGTATGATATCAAGTGAAAGAATCAACTGGGATTTTACCAGATATAGTCAAGGACTTGAATTTGAAGGGGATTTGTTTCATTTTTTAATGAGCTTGACACAAGTAAAGGAACTACGCTCATGGGACCTATTTCATTTTTTAACGAGGTTGACATAGTAAAAGAACTATCCTCATAATCCTTTGTTTCATTTTTTAAAGAGCTTGACACAAGACAAGAAACTTTGCTCCATATCCCTTGTTTCATTTTTTAAGGAGCTTGACACAGGACATGGAACTGTGCTCCATACCCTTCATCACAGACCAAAAGAGGCCATGGCTTCCAAAAGGTTCTCATCAGATGGGAGAACAACACTCTGGAAGGGATACATGTCCAGGGATCTGAATGAAAAATCGGGCTCCAATGCCCCCAGTACATGGTGTACTACATCACCTACTAGATCATCAGTAGAAGTGGGCATGGAATAGGTGGCCATGTAATTAACCTATGGCGGGGGTGATACCGCTTGCATATAAGAACCATTTAGGGAGGATGGTTGATTGGGAGTTGCTTCAGGACCAATGAACGTAAATTGATCAATGATCACAATGCTTCCTACATGCGGGAAACACATCACTCAAAACAAGGAGGAAACAAGAGCTCCCATGGAAATAAACATAGTCACGGCCAAGGAGTTGATTAAAGTCTAAAGGGCCTTGGACAACCATCATGTTTATATAGATAGTCTTTCCTCCCAAAGAGGAAGGATCCCTAACGGTTGACTAGTTCCTTTGTTAAAAGATAACAAATTATGGGTGACGAGGACAAGCTGAGGAGAACCTAAATCTTTCCAAGTAGTTGAAGACAGGATGCTAATTGATGCGTCGTCGTCTATGACTGTGCTTGGTATGGCCATATGGTAAGCCTGTACTGTAATTTGGAAAGGCACATAAGATGGAAGGTGAAATCCTGCCAGTCGATTCTAATCAAAATACGTGACCAAACTACTTGGAGGGGGTGTCATAAGAATGTGAGAGTTTCCCTCTCTCTATGGGAACATGATAAATGCTCTCATGTACCTCGAGAACACGAGGATTTCCATCCAGTTCATTCGAAACTAAAGAAACCAGAAGAACCTGAGCAGTATGGGGTTCACTCTCTACTAGAAAGGTATGGTCAACTGAAGATGGAGCCAAGTCTACTATTTTCTCAACCAATGCTTGGTCAAGAACAAACTCATGAGACTCACTTTCAGAGAGAGTAGGGTTGACCAAGGATGACTTTTGATCAATTGTTGGATCAACTAGTAAAGGATCAGGGGAAAGATTTCAATAACCAGTCAGAAGACAAGGTTGAGAAGCTGTAAGGTTTTCCAACTCTTTGGAAGCTTCATCCATAAGAGGACAAAGGTGCATGGGATGATTACCTTCAAACAAATTACAGGGAAATTTGACCCTTCCCTTTTTCCCCTGAGATTTATTGTTACTAGTTGAGGGTTTATCACCAGCATGATCACTAGAGGCTGATGACAAAGGTCGATGTGAACTTGTGGACCACACTTCTAAGACCTTAGGAATACTAGGACAATTCCAAAGAAGGTGGTCAACCTTAGATAACATGCAAGGGAATTTTACTTTCTAGGGCTGGTTGGAAGATTTTTCTACATCAGTTGCATTTGTAGCAATGACTACTTGGTTGCCCACTTGCTTATTTTGCTTCTTCTTCTTCTTAGATTCCTGGTTACTAGAATCTATACTTTGAATAGGCGAAGAGGAAGAATGGGGTGAAGAAATAGGCAAAGAAGGCAAGGGGTCAACTTTAGGATTAACTTGAAGTTGATGTTGTTCAGGTGGAGCAGAACTCGATTGAAAAGAAATTTGGACACTCAGAACCACTGAGGTCGAAAAAAACCAAACTAGAAGACCAATGGTCAATCCAGGAAGGGACAACGTTTCCATATAAGGAGCACTAGTATTTCCAAAAGAAGGAAAAGGACTCGGATTCCCGTCAGAGCGGTTTCCTTGACTGGTAAACTCAGGAAATGTTGCATCGGTATCAACCTAAGATCTACTAAGGAGTATTTCCACACGAAGGATGTTGTTCTGCCATCAATTAATTTTAGAATTTGAAACAAATAATTTGCCTTTTCATGTTTTAAGAGTCGAGAAAAGGACAAAAAGGTGACTCTAATCACTTTCGTTGGTTTTGAAAGGACATATACTCGAAGATCTTTTCAATTTTAGGGAGACAGATAAGATCGAAATGACTACTCAGGATACTCTAGGCAAAAGGGATTACCAAGTAACCGTGAACTGCAATATAAACCTTAGCAAATAAATTTACTAAGGACTTGGTGTACATGCATGAAATCTCCCTGAATGTTGTTTTCGATGTATCATGTTTACAGGGCGGAATACTATGCTTCCTATGGATAAAGGTTTGCAACCTATGAGGGTCTCCCTTGATATACTCAACGGTACAGTGAGCACAAGTCCATGCTAGCACTGTCTAATGCAAGAGTGAATGATAGCTGTTGAGATTTATCGACGCTGGAATACATCTCTAGCCTAGACCACTAAGTATGAGCGTTAAGGTTTCAAATGCTCCTTAGATTAATCGATATATTTTAAAGTTAATCTTGAAATTATGTTTCGATTTCAAGGCCTTAACAATGTCACATGTTCCTAAAATGCAGCTAAATGATGAAATTTAAATTCTTTCATTTGATGAAGATACCTATCTAGGGAAGAGAAGCACCCAAATCATGCATCAAACAAGCAACAATGCATTAATGAAAAATTTCCAATTCTAAATGCAATGCCATAGAAATAACAATCTTTTCCTTTTCACTAAAGATGCGATAAATGTAAACTAGTGCAAAAAGAAAAAAGAGAATGCAAACAATTCACTAATCATGAAAATCTCTTTCACATTAATGATTTTGAATTCAACAAATGTTTACAAAACTACTTAAAAGGTAAACACTTTCACTTTCGCTTTTAGAAACACAACTTTCAAAGAAAATACTTCCTTTTAGTTCAATTGAAACAAACAATTTTGTAATCTATTGCTTGCCAAATGGAACTAAACTGAGTTTCAAAGCATCTACTCAATTTGACACTAATGAAAACAAATTAATACCCAAGAACCAAAAGTGATTTGTAAAAGACGTCCAAACACAAAAAGACTCTTTGAACAAGGGTAATTGATCTCTGAAGTGTATCCAATGGGTGAATGAAGGGTGACATAGAAACCCTAGGAACCCTAGAAACCGAATCAAGCTTCAAACACACTTAAACCAAATCAAGAAGTAATTGAAATCAGACAAACATGTGAAGCAAGACAAGGACACTAAAATCACACTGGTAAGCCAGTTACAGAAGGAAAAATACTAAAAACAAGAAGACAAACCCTAATTTTCTTTAACCTCTGATATCATCGCACCTATTAAAAGAAAAGCAATGATCATTGCTACTATAGTCAACATATCCACAATGTCATCGCGACTGTCAGGGACAAAACCACGATGGTCAAGGAAGATAAAGAAAAAACAAAAGATCTTCAAGAGAAGCATAAATTAAGAACCTTCAAGCAATTACCAGAAAGTGAAAATAGTTATAGACAAGCAAACAAGTCTAGGAATGGATGGTTGGTCAAAATCATCATAAAAACAAGGTGAAGGATTGAATGGAAAGGATCTTACGCTCCCCAGTGGAGTCGCCATTTTATTGTCTAGGTAAATCCTCTTCGCAGATAGAGATGATCCCTCTAGCCTAATGAGTGGGACTAGAAACCTACGTGACAATCTACTAGACACTTTCCTAAGTTACGACTGAAAAAAGAGATGAAGAAGATGGCCTATCTTGTTCTGATGCTATCAAGTCATCCTTTGTTGAAGATCTTGAATCACTTGCGTCGCGGGCTCGTTCCTACTGATCATAGCATTTATGAACCTACACAAGAGATCAAGACACAACAAGGCATACAAATACAACTAACATATTCACAAGCAACCTACTTAATTGATCAAGGAATGTTAAGATAGATGATATATGAGCATACACATTAATGGAAAATGAACCAACAATTGTATATTAATAGTAAATAAGGGGAAGCATACAACCAAGCCTTGATGTTGATAGGCTCTCCTTGAATTAATGTCCAAATCCAAGCTAAGCTCTCCAATCACTCCTTCTCCAAGCCAAATGACTGGCATATAGGTACAATCTTAACATAAGGGTGCAAATAGACATAGACCAACCAGACCAACCATTTGGGAATGAGAGATGATGAATATATAGGCAGGGAAAGGGATTTAGGATCTCTCCAAAGATATGAGTAGGCTCTCATCTCAAGGAGGTAGTTCATAGGGATAAGACCAAGAGGCCAAGTTGGGAGAACTCGACCTCATCTACACCGAACAACCTCCAACTCACCGCTCTGGAAGCTTCTATATCATGAAGCTTCTCATCCTCTTTGAGAAAATTTCCTTTTTGGGATCATTGCGGGTATACAAGTAAACAGAGCGATGCCATTGGATGTCGAGTATAATGCAACAGGTGACCATCGCGATTTTTAGTCTCATAAGAGTGATGATTCTCAAATTAGGGTTTTAGAGTTATTTCTTTAAGGGGGAGCTGAAGGAATTTTCCAATCAATGTCTTAGGGAGGATCTGAGCTGCAGATATGAATGAGTACACTGCATGATGGTCATGTTTTGGGCACTTCAGGGTATGTCACAAAGAAGTACGGGAGGTGTGACAAAATACTGTGTAACAACGGGGTCCATCAAGGTGTGTTTGTCTCATGGACCATTACCTTGCTGTAGGGGCCCATAATATTCAATACCAAGAGAATCAATGTCAGTCATATACTGAGGAGTGCAGGGAATTGTTGACAACATAGCAGGAGGCTCAGTAACAACATAGTTTTTCCAGTAGACAGTTGCAAACACAATTGATTCAGTTTGTTTGTTTGTTTTTTATTTTTATTTTTTTTATTTTTTTTATTTTTTTTATTTATGGTTATCAGTTGCATATGTTGCAGTAGCATCAACAACATAGAGAAATGTTGCATGCAATACATTCCAAATGTGCTAGATCATGGTATATGTGAATCCCTTTCTTGCTAAGAGGGAGTGTTGAAAATGTAGCAATAAATTCATAATTTAATTTTCCCTTGAAATTAGGAGAAATTCAAATTTCAATTTAAGTAAAATACTTGGAGGTAGTTAACTAAGGTGTCATGGATATTATCTCTTAGTTAACTCAGTAAATTCAAGTTGGAGACACTTCAGTTCAGTTCTCCCTAATTTATTTCTAATTTGTAGCAATTTATTTCAGTTAATTTGATTTATTGTTAGTGTAACTAGTTCTCATTGTGAGTAGAACTAGTGGAGGTTCAATCAAGGGTGTGCAACTATTTTTCACACTGAGTGACGAGGGTGTGTAACTTTTTTCACACTAAGTAATCACCCAGTTAACTAATCAATCAACCTAAATTAACTCATGCATGCAGAGAATTCAAGTTCCCAATTGAGATTGGAGTTCAAGGGAAATGTACTATAAATTGTAGAATTTTCCAAGTTGTACAGGTGGTGCATGCAATTAAATAAGGGCTTAAAGGAATCACACAATTCTCAATGAGGAATTTCCCTAATTAATAGGGGTTGATTCCACATCAAACAATGCAACAAAATCAGAGATTGGAGGCTTGAAATTTTGGCTAAGTACTGGCCAAGGTTGGTCAATCAGGCAGAGGATAGAAAACACAGGTGCAAGTTGAGCTCAAGCTTGAGCATAGCATATTGTATTCATCCAGATTCTTTGATTAATGCAATACAAATTGTAAGGGGTTTTGAACAATTGTTTTCCCCTAGATAAATCTCTGTGTATGTGTGTTGGATCTTGATGCATGTCAATGATTTGTGTTTTCGATCTTGATTTGCTTTCCACATATGAGTAGAATAGTTTCAAGTCTTGTGGTCTAGTAAATTTCATGAGCAATTTTGAATCTACACATTAAATTCTACAATTATCATGTATAATTATAAATTTTGGGTTATAACATCTCTAGAGAATCATGGAGAAAGATAGGGAAAATCCATAAGTGTAAAGTTTTGGGCTATAACATCTCTAGAGAATCATGGAGAAAGATATGGAAATCCAAAAGTGTTTTTTAACTTATAATCGTAAACTTAATGACAATACACCCTATCATGTCCTCCTCATAGAAGTGAGTATTTTCCTCTTTGAGAGCATGGCTATGATTAGGTACTTAATGTACAAGAATAATATAAATAACATGGAATGCAAGAGACTTCTTGAGGTTACTTTGAAATCTAAGCTAAACCACCTATAACTCAAACATGAATGACATAAAGATGCCAAGTATTGGTTGAATGATAGGAGTATTGAGGAAGATGTCACTTTGAAAAATAATGATAATATCAAAAAATAATATTATATCTAAATTTAATGAGAAATTGAGTAGAAATGAATAATTAGAGGATAAAATAAAAGTAAGATACTATCAGGAGGCCATCAACCCTAAACTAGAAGAATCTTAAAAGTATCTCTTTGTCTAAACCAGTGTAATGAAGAAAATCCACATTGCTAAATGTGAACAAACTATCACAAGCTCCATAGTGAAACAAGGTATTGGACAATTCCTAAGACATTGTTGGTAAAAATAATTTGTCAACGTTGTGACATTAAGAGGGTTGAAGATGAGAAGCACTTTCTCTTATAATGTCGTACATATACCCATATTAATTGAGTTTCAAAATATCCATTACAATACTAACCTATCTTACCTATAAACTCATCAAAATTATGGTGATTTAGAAATGTTTTTCTTAATTTTTTTCAAACACATAAATAAAATTATAAAACAAGTAATTCCTTACCTTTTTTTAAGGGTCAATAGACGAATATTGTTTTCAATGGACATCAATAACCAACACTATCATTAATTTAAATTTATTTTATATCCTAATATATATAATTACTTTTTTGTTATAAATCATTCAAAATTCTATAATGTACCTATGGAGTTACCTAAGGGGATAATGAATATAATGTGGCAATAACCATGGAATAGGTTCATTTGGTAGTTGCTGGGTAAAAACAGACCCAAAAGTTAGCTAGAGTGAATAATATAATGATAAGTTAATGTTAACATATATCCTTAGTAATACTCATGACAAAGTATAAATACACAAGTATCATTTTGTTCAAATATGTTGAATGTTGGATTATCTCCATCATAGAAGGCATAAATTGTGGAGTGATTCCTCCCATAAGGATTTAATTGATGATGTTATCCTACCTTAAGAATTATTCTATATATTCTTGTGAATGTAGTTGATATTTTTTAAGTTAAGGATTTATTATCAAGCTTAATGGTTATCTTATGTCTTTTATCTACTAAAATATATTGTAAGTTTTATCAAAACATGTCAAGAAGGTGAGCCTCAACAAACCTTTTATGTATCGACTTCGAAAAAGAAAGAAACTAGTATAAAGGTACATGAAGGACTAAAAGAAATGTACAAAAATATTACAGTAGCACAATGAAAACATGGAACCCAAGGAGAAACCAAAATATAAATAAAGGAGGAGAGGCCATTGTCATGCCCCATATCCACATTTGACTAGGATGGATGGGTGCTCACATATAGTATTAACTAACTACATTTCTTAGTAGGTCATATTATTTATTTTCATGTTTTAAGGACAGTGACATGTGAAGGATAATGAAGTGTAATGTTTTTAAGGAGGATAATATGGGTACCTAGGAGGTACTTAAGGGTATAATGAATGTCACATAGCCATAACTATGGAATAGGCCCACTTTATATTTGGTGGGTAATAAACAAGCTGTATAAGTAGTTAGATGAGATAATATTCTTAGGGGTGGTTGGCATAAACCCCTAAGAATACTCATACATGTACGTATGTATCTATGTATGTATGCATGCATGTATCTTCTTAAGGGTATTTCTAGTGGTCTATGCCAACTACCACTTATTATTATAATATTTCCTATAATTACCTAGTAGACCTATTTATTACCCGAAAACTACCAAGTGGACCTATTTATTATCCAACAACTACCTATTCTATGGTTGTCGTCACATTGCGTTCATTATCCTCTTAATTACCTCACTAGGTAGCCCATATTATCCTCCCCGTGTACATTACATTCCATCTTTTTTTTTTTCATCTCAAAAGTATAGGAAGAAACCAAATAATATGATCTACTAAAAAATGTAGTCGTTAGTACCAATCATGCATCCATCTGTCCTAGCAAAATGTGGACATAGTGTCCAAATTTGGTCTTTCCTCCTAAATATTGATTATGGTTGCTTCTTAGGCTCCATGTTGTTGTTGCAATATGTTGATATCTCCATGGATTACTTTTAACCATCCATGCGCCTCCATACTATTTGTCATTTTGGTTCCATGTTGGTCCATAATAAGTTTATTGACATGGATGCCCTTGCCTTGATGACTATTGTTTCTATGGGTGGTATGGGTGGCAATATATAATAACCTTAGCTATTGGTTCTTCTTTCGTGAACTCTTCAACATAGAAAATTTTAGGGGCTTCTCACATGGGTGAAATTTCAATGGATTAAACATTCAATGGGTGAATTTTTCAATTTTACACATTTTCTAGAGTTTCACCCCATTATATTAATATATATAATATATATTATTATATATATATATATATATATATATATAATATATATGAAGATTCAGTCGATGAATCCACCTTATTATGCCTCAAATTTGCCTAGATTTCTTGGGATCAAGCTCCAATTATCACGATTTCGCCCAAAACTCTTATCAAGGTTCAATTTAATCCCATTAAATATCATACATCAAACCCACTATCCAACTCTACAACAAGGTCTTTGTATTGCAGAGGTTCAATGAATGCGAGGTTATTTATGGCACTAGGCGATTTTTAACATTTTTTGTGCCCTCACCATGGAGGGCCTCACTATAATATATTGTAAAGAGGTTGAAAATGTACTAATTCAAGTTTTATAATTTGGCCATTTGCATAAAGAGGTTATATTTCATCATTTATTTAATTTTTGAACTTTGCAATGATTTCTAGCATTTTCCATTTTAAATTTAAAGTTTGATTTTTTAAAATTTATAGTGATTTCTATCATTTTCATTTTAAATTTTGATTATTATAAAGTATTTATACTTTGGTCATTCACATATATAGATTATATTTCATCATTTCTTTGCTTTTCTAATTTGGCAAAAAATGATATCATTTTCATTTTCAAAATTTACAGTGATCTATATCATTTTCCTTTTAAAATTTAGATTCTAATATTTCTGGTTATTGTAATCATATAGTTTCATCTTCCATTGGGCATGGAGTATGCCCTAAAACTACTTCTGCTTGGCTAAGAGCTCGTCTTCCTTGGATGTAAGGAAACCGGTTAACGACCCAAGACCCAGAGGCATCTGGCAGGAGTGAAAGCCTGCTCCCTTATGGACCACTAGCAGGTTATTCCAGGTGGCGTGGTTTTCCTTGAATAACGGTGATGATTCAGTTTTCATTCGAAGATAACAACCATAGATGGTTGTCCTCACTGCTAGTTTGATCCTCCACCATTTCCATTATTTTTTGGGTCAGTTTTATGTAAAACATGAAGATCTTCTGGACATCTTCTCCTACTTGACAAGTGAGGACTAAACCAATAAAAAAACTGCACCTTTTTTAACTTAGAACATATAATTATCTTCTATTGTTGTCTGATCAGGTGAGGATACTCAATTTATCCATTTTTCTACTATTTTCTAATCCTATTAGATTTTAAGCCATTATTTATTTACGTGAAAAAAGAGTAGCTTGTGGGAGGATCCTCCTACTCGAAAAGTGAGGACTAAACTAATAAAACAACCATTTTTTTATATATTAGAATATATAATTGTCTTCTATTGAAGTACATATTATATTTTCGATCTACTGCTTCTGGAAACAACTGAGTAGAGAGTGAGAAACATCTGATAAATCGAGTAGATTCTCCAACCATCATCAAGGACAAACAAAGTTTTTTCAATGAATGTTAAAGAGCACAAGACCATTTTATATAGATTGAAATTGTCATAAATAAGTGAGAGAGATCCAAAAAGCGGGGGTTTAATTAATAATAAAAGTTTGGTGACTCTAGTCAAAACATAATATTAATTTTCTTCATTACACAAGTGATCAAACTAAACAAGGTAACTATTAGTATGTAATGATCATGACATAATCATATTTAGATGGATTGAGCTCTCTCTCACACATGCATATATATTAAACCTAAGAAGTTTGGGAAACAAAGTACATAACACTATTTTTTATTTTATTTTTCATGTGTTTTTTAATAAACAAATCTAATATTACCTTACCTTTTATATATAAGAGATGAGACCAAATGAGCAAACCACTCAATGTATGCAACACTCATGGAAAATTCATATTTTGGATGGATTAGATTCTCCAACGCACACACACATTATATAACACACAAATTATATATAATATCTATATATATATATATATATATTATATCTATATATTATATATATATATTATATATTATATATCTATCTATCTGAGAAGTTTGGGACAAAAATATATGAAGTACATAACACTATTCTATTTTATTTTTCATATGCTTCTAGATAAACAAATCTAATATCGTCTTACCTTTTTGATAGGACCAGTCCAATACTTTACAGACTTTCGCAATTAAAACGATTGTATGGTGATTCTATGCTTGGTTAAATATTTCGGTTGTGATTACACGTGTGAGGAATACACCATCGGATATTTTGTATTTGTGTTATGTAGCATTCAATTACACATTTATGACTGAGTACTTGCCTCGGATTGCGTCTTCCCACTCCTTACTATGCCAAAACCCTTTGTTCGTCATTCATTTTGGTCATTTGTTGTTGGGCTTGCTGAGGGTTTGTTTTGATGTGCTCTGTGAGTTTGAAAATGCAGCTTTGCTGTGAGTCTTGGGCGCGTCTCTTGGTGATTCCTTTACTGGTTCCTTGATGTATGCGTGGTTGCTCGTAGGCCTAGTTTGTTGGACAGGTGTGGTTTTCCCTGTCGTCGCCTAGGTAAGTGGTTCTCTGTTATTGTTTGTTTTTCGGTTGTTGGTTCAACAGGCCGTCATGTCCCGAGTTATGTGTTGGTATTTCTTGGTCTTGTTGGCAACTCAGTGATTGGCTTGCATCCAGGTTTGAGTCGATGGCGTCCTTTCGTCCTCGGTTTCAAATGCAGGTAGCCCTCCTTCCTTGATTCAATTTGTGATTCTCTTTCCTCAGCTTCTAACCTTGTTCGCTCCTTCGTCTCCACAGTTGGTCAAAAATCATGGGTGGAAATGGTTGTCCTCGACTCTCACTGCAAATTCTCAGGTAAATTGAATGCAACTTCCATTACTTACTTCTTTTCAGGCTCTGTAGTTTCACTTCTATAACGATATATTTCTAACACTCGTGTGTCATTTGCTGTGCAGGTGTTGAGGGTTTGCGGTTGGAGGTCTCAACAATGTATGTCTCGGTCTTGTCTGGTAGGCTCTGCTTCTTTGAATTTCCTTCAGTCCTTGTTATGGTTTTAACTTAGGCCTTCTGGTCAGGTGGGTTTGTCACCCTCATTGCTTGTCAATTGTCCCACGCTGTGAGCGGTATCCTTTCGTATCTGGAGGTTTGAGCTTCCACTATTTGGTGATTTCTTTTACTGTAATTTCTTGTGTATGGATGCAATTTTTTTTCCGAAACCCTCACCCAGGGTTTGTCGTCCACGGGCTTATGTATTTATGGCTATGTATGAGATGGTTTTGTTGGAACCCTCACCTAGAGTTTGTCGTCCACGCCTTGTGCGTCTATGGTTTTATCTTACAATGCTACTATGTAATTGTTATACACTTGTCTTTGCAATTTTGAAAAATAATTTCTTCAGGAAATAAAAAGAATGGTTCTTTTTACCTGAATGATATTGATGTAATCATGTTGTCATGCTTTTGGTTTACTCTGGTTTCTCAATCTGAACTGTAGTTATGATTCTTCAGTTTGCTTGTGATGTTCTATACAAACATGCGTGAACACTGTACTGGCCTGGTCTTTTTGTCTGACAGTCAATTTAAAAGAATGATGGGAATTTTCATTTGGCCTGTGAGTGCTTGGCCTACACCAGAATCTGTCTGTATCACCCTTTGTCTGTCTTCACTGTTTACTTCAAAGGAAATATAAGCCCTCGTCTGGCAACTGTTCTTCTGTCTCACTATTATGACTGGTTCTTTCTCTCAGGAAAACAAAAGAGTTAAACTCAATAATCTGTGTATAGTAGGTTGTCTGTTCAGATGCTCATTAATTAGAAAACAAGTTAAAGATACAGTAGGCCATACAGATGGACTGAATTGGTTTCTCTGTTACTGATATTATTCGAGTGCAAGAAGGACTGAACCTTTTACATGATTTTTGTTTTTACATTTATACGTTTCTTGTTCCAGTTAATGAAACTGTACAGTTTCTTTTCAGTTGTAGACTTTACAGTTACATGGTTATTAGTCATTTAGTTATGTCCTTATGACAAGATTTTCTTTTAGACACATTTGTCTTTTCCTTTTAAAATAACAGGGCAATTATTAATCCATGATTTATTTGTAACAGACAAGCAAATAACCCTAACCGATCAAACTACCCTTGACTAATTTAGAGATTAAGATTAAAATAAAAATCCTACCTCCTATTCTGTCATACTAACATAAAAGACAAATAAAATGTTAACTCAACTCTTCGACCTGGCAGAGACCGACACTCGGTCATGGTGCCTGAGCTGGATGTTCCTGCATCAGGCTCCCGGGCAAAAGAAAATCATGACTCCGGTCCATGAACTCCTCAACTAAAGAACCTGTCTGCTCAATCTACCTGGCATCAAGCCACGAACTGTCCTCAATAGGACGGTTCTTCCACTTGACCAGGTATTGTAGATACTCCTTCTGCTGAGTTCATTTGGCCACCTGAGTGTCGAGAATGCACTCGATCTCGGGAGGCCGAACGTAAGGCATCTGTCTCATCCAAGCTTCTACTCCATCCTAAGTATTCTGTGTAGGCCACATGGTTCCATCTTCTTCCTTTTCTTTTGGGTCAGCCGTGTAGGGGAACAGGTCTGCCACATTAAAGATAGGTGAAATGCCTATTTCGGGTGGCAACTGTATCTCATAGGCATTCGCTAAAAATTTCTGGAGGACTTTGCAGGGTCCTATCTTCTTATACTTTAATTTATTGTATGTACCTCTAGGGAAGAGTTCCTTGCGCAAATGCACGAGGACTTCATCTCCCACGTTAAACTGTACCTCCCTTCTCTTCAAATCTGCTTGCTGTTTATACTTTAGGCTGTTGTCCTGCAATTTAATTTTTACCTACTCATGCAAATCTCTCATCGCGTTAGCGAAATCTTCCCCATCTGCACTTCGCCTTTCTTGCAGTCCAAGATCCCGCAACTCATGCACTCCGCGAGGATGCATGCCGTGCAGGATCTGAAATGGGCTGAAGCCTGTGCTGCGGTTAGGCGAGTCGTTATAAGCGAACTCTGCCTGTGCAAGCACTCGATCCCACATCTGCGAATTCTCTCCAACCAGGCTTCGTAGTAGGTTTCCCAGACTCCTATTTACCAACTCTGTTTGTCCGTCAATTTGCGGGTGATAAGCAGAGCTGTAACTCAACTGTGTATCCATTTTCTTCCACAGGGTTCGTCAAAAGTGTCCCGTGAACTTCACATCCCTGTCTGAAAGGATAGACTTAGGCAAACCATGTAACTTGACAATCTCTGTGAAAAACAAGTGGGCCACGTGAGTGGCATCACTGGTTTTTCTACAAGGGATGAAATGTGCCATCTTCGAGAATCTGTCCACCACTACCATCACCGAATCATAACCTCGTTATGTTTTAGGTAGACCCAAGACAAAGTCTAAGCTAACTGAGTCCCATGGCCTGCCTAGAACAGGTAACGTTGTGTACAGTCCTGTGTTTTGACTGTGACCCTTTGCAACTGGCACACTTTACATCTGGACACAAATCGCTGTACATCCCTCCGCATCTTTGGCCAAAATTAGAAATGACTGAGCTGCTCGAGTGTCTTGTCCATGCTGAAATGTCCAGCCAGACCTCCACTATGCTTCTCCCGAATAATATTCTCTCTCATCGCGCAGTCAGGTATGCATAGCTGTCCTCCCTTAAACAACAGTTTCTCTTGTAAGTTGTAGTCCAACCATGGACTGTTATCTCTCACCAAGGGATTCTGACTTGCCTCATAGGCCTCCTTAAAATCTGTATCAGTCTGGTGTAAGTCTCTTAAGTGTTCAAAACCCAACACTTGCACAGTACTTTCTTGCAGAAGTAAAGCTCTCCTACTTAGTGCATCTGCCACCTTGTTGGCATGCCTGCTGATATGTTTCAACACGAAGTTGAAACTCTGCAAATACTCCACCCATTTGGCATGTTTGTGGTTCAACTTGTGCTTTTGCATAACATATTGTAGTGCAGAATTGTCTAAAAACAACACAAATTCGTCTCCCAACAGATAATGCCTCCAGTGTTTTAATGCCTGTATAACAACATAGAACTCCTTATCATAAGACGAATATTTCTGTTTATTTTCATTTAGCTTCTCGCTGAAGAATGCTACAGGCTTATCCTCCTGGATGAGTATAGCTCCAATTGTCGTACCGCTAGCACCACAGCGAACCTGAAAAAGCTTCTTGAAATCTGGCAATCTCAGGATCGACCTCTCAGTGATATTTCTCTTTAATAGCTGGAAGCTTCTCTCTGCTGCCTCTGTCCATCGAAAAGGTTGACTGGCTTTTTTAATGGTGTCCAACATAGGTGCACAAATTTTGCTAAAATTCCTTATGAATTTTTGGTAAAAACGTGCTAGTCCATGAAAGCTACGTACCTCGAATAAATTTTTCGGAGATGGCCAATTAACTATCAACACAACCTTCTCCGGATCCATCTTCAGTTCATTTTTTGCTATTACAAAGCCCAAATAAATCAATTCCTTCTGCAGAAAGGTACATTTCTTCAAATTTATTAGTAGTTTATTCTTCTGTAATTTTTCTAGCACTTTCTATACGTGTTGAAGGTGCTCCTTCCTTGTCCTGCTGAAGATTAGTATGTTGTCCAGGTACACTATCACAAATTTTCCGATGTACTCCTTCAACATCTCATTCATTAACCTCATAAATGTACTAGGCGCATTGCTAAGTCCAAATGGCATGACCAACCATTCGTACAGTCCCTCATTCATCTTAAAGGTTGTCTTCCATTCGTCCCCCTCTCGTATCCGGATCTGATGATACCCGCTCTTCAAGTCTATCTTAGAGAAATATGCTACCCCGCTTAAACAATCCATCATGTCATCTACCCGTGGCAATGGAAACCTGTACCAGATGGTGATTTTGTTGATGGCCCTTGAGTCTGTGCACATCCGCCACTCTTCTCCCTTCTTGGGAGCGAGAACCGTTGGAATTGCACAAGGGCTCAAACTTTCCCTTATCAATCCCTTGTCTAGCAATTCTTGCACCTGCTTCCTAATCTCTTCATTTTCCTTGGGGCTCATTCGGTATGCCGGCTTGTTCGGAAAACTGGCTCCGGGTATGAAGTCAATATGATGACTTATGCTTCTTTTGGGGGGTAATTTGTCTAGCAAGTCATCCACCACTATATCTATAAATTCCTGCAACATTTGCTGGATTTATATAGGTAAATCTGATACCTTTGTATGCAACAACACTATTTTTTCTTTCTTTACAACTGCATAACCCATCTCACTGTCCTCAACTTGTTTCAGAAACTGTTTTCTGCTAACCAATAATGCTCTTGGTTCACTTGTCCCTGTTGTCCCTTCCTCTTTGATGGGCACAAGCGTATGCTTGATTCCATCCTTGACAAAATTATAATAGTTCGTCAATCCATCGTGTACCACCATCTTGTCGTACTACCAAGGACTACCTAGTACTATGTGACATACATCCATCGGCATGATGTCACAAACGACTTTATCCTTATATCTGCCTATTTGAAACTCCACCTCGCACTGTTCATCCACCAGCAACTGATGGCCTTTTTGTAGCCATGAGACTTTGTAAGGGGTGGGATGTTTCAAGTGCTTCAATTCCAACTTTTCTACCATCTCTGTGGACACCAAGTTATCAGTACTACCACTGTCAATAATTAACTTACAACACTTACCACGTGACTTACAAACTATTATAAACTTCCGCTGCGTCTGTTCGGTGACCTCCTTGACTAGTTTTAACAACACCTTGTGCAGCACCAAGGATTCCCCTGTCTCTGGAGCATTTTCTGCTTCTTGGGGAGGCGCTGTTGCTTCCTCTGGTTGTGCAACATATGCACCCCTCTGTCCAGCTTGATCTGCTTCTGGACATTCAAATGATCTGTGTCCCCATTTATGACACTTGTAACATTGATAACCATCCCCTCTACCTCGGCCATTTCCCCTGCCTCGCTGGGATGACCTACCATCTCTCGCATTTTCACCTCTGTCCACTGATCCGGAAGCTCTGGAACTGCTGCCTTCCTCATTACTATTAGTAGTCCACCCTCTGCCATATGACTGGCCTTTCCCCTACCAGCTCCTCGTCCTCTCTGGGCATTCTGCCTTCTAGTAATTTTCTCTTCAGCTTTCATTGCACTCTGATACGCTTCTTCAGTGTTTTTCGAAGATAAAATACTGATTTCATCTAAAATTTCTAATCTTAAACCATTTACGTACCTGGCTGTCCTTTTCCCGGTATCCTCTATATATCTGGCTCTTAAGTTCACTCGATAGAACTCCTCTGTGTACTCCCTTACTGTCATTCCTTTCTGTCTCAGATTCTGCACTTGCCTATGTAATGCAATCTAATAGTCTTTCGGCAGAAATCTGCCTTCAACTTGGCCACCATCCTTGACCAGGTTTTAGTCGGCAACTTGTTCAATCTCATCCTCTCCGTCTAGACACTATCCCACCACAGGGCCGTGTGTCCCTTCAATTTTTTCGCAGTGAACCTAACTCTGCGGTCTTTGCTGACTTCCTCACACTCGAAATACTTATCCATCTCACTGATCCAATCCAATAAAACCTCTATGGACAGGCTGTCGTCATAGGTTGGGAGTTCTGGTTTGGGTTTACTATTTGCCACTAAAATAGACCTCAACAATCTCACTTCTGGGGTATCACCTTCCGGTCCATCTATTTCTACTTAAGCTTCCTCCTCACTGTCATCACCTACCTCCGGGTCTCTTCTTCTCCCTGTCTCTACTGCCTCCAAATGGGCAGTAAGAATTCTGATCTCCTCTCTCAGCCCTTCCTCCGCTATCCTTCGAGCACCTCTGCCATGACCTCACCTTCCTCTCTCAATTTCTTCAATCAATTTCTCCTGCTTTGATACCACTATGATGGGACCAGCCCAATACTTTACAGACTTTCACAATTAAAATGATTGTATGGTGATTCTATGCTTGGTTAAATATTTCGGTTGTGATTACACGTGTGAGGAATACACCATCGGATATTTTGGATTTGTGTTATGTGGCATTCAATTACACATTTATGACTGAGTACTTGCCTCAAATTGTGTCTTCTCACTCCTTGCTATGCCAAAACCCTTTGTTCATCGTTCATTTTGGTCATTTGCTGTTGGGCTTGCCGAGGGTTTGTTCTGTTGTGCTCTGTGAGTTTGAAAATGTAGCTTTGCTGTGAGTCTTTGGCGCGCCTCTTGGTGATTCCTGTACTAGTTCCTTGATGTATGCATGGTTGCTGTTAGGCTTGGTTTGTTGGACAGGTGTGGTTTTCCCTGTCGTCACCTGAGTAAGTGATTCTCTATTATTGTTTGTTTTTCGGCTGTTGGTTCAACAGGTCGTCATGTCCCGAGTTATGTGCTGGTATTTCTTGGTATTGTTGGCAACTCAGTGATTGGCTTGCATCCAAGCTCAAGTTGATGGCGTCCTTTCGTCCTCGGTTTCAAACGCAGGTAGCCCTCCTTCCTTGATTCAATTCGTGATTCCCTTTCCTCAGCTTCTAACCTTGTTCGCTCCTACGTCTCTGCAGTTGGTCGGAAACCGTGGGTGGAAATGGTTGTCCTCGGCTCTCACTACAAATTCTTAGGTAAATTGAATGCAACTTCCATTACTTCTTTTCAGGCTCTGTAGTTTCACTTCTATAACGATATATTTCTAACACCTGTGTGTCGTTTGTTGTGCAGGTGCTGAGGGTTTGCAGTTGGAGGTCTCGGCAATGTATGTCTAGGTCTTGTCTAGTAGGCTCTGCTTCTTTGAATTTCCTTCAATCCTCGTTTTGTTTTTAACTTAGGCCTTCTAGACGGGTGGGTTTGTCACCCTCATTGCTTGTCAATTGTCCCACGCTATGAGCGGTATCCTGTCGTATCTGGAGGTCTGAGCTTCCACTATTTGGTGATTTCTTTGACTGTAATTTCTTGTGTATGGACGCAATTTTTTTCGAAACCCTCGCCTAGGGTTTGTCGTCCATGGGCTTATGTATTTATGGCTATGTATGAGACAGTTTTGTTGGAACCCTCACCTAGGGTTTGTCATCCACTCCTTGTGCGTCTATGGTTTTATCTTACAGTGCTACTATGTAATTGTTATACACTCGCCTTTACAATTTTGAAAAAGAATTTCTTTAGGAAATAAAAAAAAATGGTTTGGTTTACTTGAATGATATTGATGTAATCATGCCATCGTGCTTGGTTTACTCTGGTTTCTCAATTTGAGCTGTAGTTATGATTCTTCAGTTTGCTTGTGATGTTCTATACAAACATGCGTGAACACTGTAGGTGGTCCGGTCGTTTTGTTTGACAGTTAATTTAAAAGAATGATGGGAATTTTCGTGTGACTTGTGAGTGCTTGGCCTGCACCAGAATCTATCTGTATCACCCTTTGTTTGTCTTCACTGTTTACTTCAAAGGAAATATAAGCCCTCGCCTAGCAACTATTCTTCTGTCTCACTATTATGACTGGTTCTTTTTCTGAGGAAAACAAAAGAGTTAAACTCAATAATCTGTGTACAGTAGGTTGTCTGTTCAGATGCTCATTAATTAGAAAACATGTTAAAGATACAGTAGGACATATAGATGGACTGAATTGATTTCTCTATTACTGATATTATTCGAGTGCAAGAAGGACTGAACCTTTTACATGATTTTTGCTGTTACATTTATATGTTTCTTGTTCCAGTTAATGAAACTATACAGTTGCTTTTCAATTGTAGACTTTACAGTTACATGGTTATTAGTCATTCAGTTCTGTCCTTATGACAAGATTTTATTTTAGACACATTTGTCTTTTCCTTTTAAAATATCAGGACAATTATTAATCCATGATTTAGTAGTAACAAACAAGCAAATAACCCTAACGGATCAAACTACCCTTGACTAATTTAGAGATTAAGATAAAAATAAAAATCCTACCTCCTATTCTGTCAAACTAACATAAAAGAAAAATCAAATGTTAACTCAACTCTTCGACCTGGCAGAGACCAACACCCGGTCATGGTTCCTGACCTGGATGCTCCTGCATCACTTTTATATGTAAGTGATGAGACCGAATGGACAACCCCCTTGTGTGTAGCGTTCATGGAAAATTCATATTTACATGGATTTGATTCTCCAACGCACACATTATATGTGTGTGTATGTGTGTGTGTGTGTGTGTGTGAGTGAGTTAATTGAGGTTTGGTGGTTGGGAGAAATGGTTGTTATCTTCTCCTTCCAAGTTTAAATCCCCGCTAATGACATGACGAGCTATAATTCCTTAATGAATATTGTTGTAATGGCTTCATGCCAATGAAAATTGGCTTCAAGCTTTGTGAACTCTTGAGTATACCTGTGGGTTAGCCTGGTACCAACAACCTCACTCTAGCCCTCCGGTCCAGAGAGAGATATTTCTTTACCTTTAATTCACACACACACACACACATATACAAGAGAGAGTATAAGAAGTTTTAAGAAAACACAAGACGTACAACAACAACAACAACAACAATTATTATTATTATTATTATTTTAAATAAATAAGTTCTAATATTACTTTTCCTTTTATATGTAAAAAAGCATCATACTGAATGTGAATAAGGAAACCACTAATATACAACAATCATTGTAAAAGCATATTTAGATGGATTAAGTTGTCAAAACAGCCACATTATTTATGAGGATTTTAAGTATGTATATTAATTAGTTTGCAACTTTTAAAATTTTTTTTTTTTTTTTTTTTTTTTTTTTTTTTTTTTTTTTTGTGAAATCAAAGTTTTATTGATGATCAAAAAGAGTATACACGTTTGAGAGCCTAAGCATGCCCTACTTTTCCATCAAGGATTCCAAATAAGTGGCAACACATTAATCCTTTAGCCAACAAAATTTTGAAGACAAAGTCCCAACCGATATGTTTTTCTTTGCCAAAAGGGGCAAGGAAATTCTATTCCCCTAGATGCACGAAGAAAAAAAAAATCTTCTCCCCCAATCCTAAATTTTTTTGGGTATGTTAGAGGCACCATTATCGACGTTGTTACTCAAAAACCAATGTCGACTAGTGAACGAATTAAGCGAATTGAAGGGTTGGTGGTCGGCATTGCCACACAAGAACCAGTGTCGACCCAAGGACAAAATGAAGAAGCGATGATCGGTACTACTTCTACAGAACCATTAGAGGAGGATGTTGCTGATAAGACTAACCCGTAAGGGCTAGAGAAAATTTCTGAGTAGATGGAAGACGATGGTCAGATAGTAGAGCAACCACAAGAAGAGGGTGTCAAAGACACTACCCCTCGAGACCCTGCAGTGAATCCAGAGCCACAGAGGGAAGACGTAGATATCCTGAGACCTGAAGAAAGAGATGGTGAGGTTGTTCCCCGATTCGAGGAACAAACATAAGAAATCAGAATAAAACAAGAACTAGTTGATGGCTTTGTCAACGTCAACCCGCCAAGCCCTAGACCAGCTGTGAGACCTGTGGAAGAAGTTGTTGTAAAATAGGAATTCATCGAGCAATGCGCAAAAAGGATACCCCCTTTAAGGAAAGGTATCAGTCACAATTTATAGAAAACATGTAGTTGAAATTGGAAATCATTAAATTGAGAAAACAGGTATGAGACTTACGAAGAAGAGTGAGGAAGCATAAGAAGAAAACTACGAAGCCCTGTCCTGAAAATGTTTCAGTGGTAGCACAGATCGAAGATATGCCGACGACTTTACCAACTACACAAACTGAGTCGTTCTTGCATTTATTTGAGTCTCGAGAATTCGTGATGGTTGTAGAGACCCAGAAATGGTAGGTTGTTGCAACTCGCCTCCGACGAGGGTCCATTTCTCAGGAAGTCCACCGGGCAGGAATAAGGGACATTCACGAGAAGGCTATGAAAATAGTCTTCAAATATATAGAACATATAGAGAAGGAAAAGCGGAAGCAAGAGAGACAACAAAAGCAAATTGAGGAACTGGAAGAACAGGGAAGCTATTAAAGGTTGATAAGGAAGAAATGTTTACTTTGGCGCAACAGGTGATGGCTTGTCGACCCCCTGCTCATAGTTGTGCTCTGTTTCTCCGTGTGCAACTCTTATTATTTTGTTTAGAGATCATTTATCAGGAAATCAGTCATGAGATAGAAGATCCAATACATTTTTTGTGCATTTTAAGGGGCCATAACACCCTGAACCAACACCTAATGTTCAAGTTATACATGGATGATTATTTTCTAGGTGACAATCAATTGTTCAACCTGGTTCCATACATGGGTGATATTAAGTTAAGGGGTTTCACTTACTATATACTTAATCAAGTTAAATGGAAAAAGGATTTTGACACATTTGAGGAGAACCAGGCAAATCGACCACTTGTCCTTCGAGTGGAAAATTGTCAGTCTTCCAATGTCTATAATAGACATTGTACCTCTTTGGCCATCAAAGGACAAAGAGGGTTGATGCTGGCGGCCCAGAAATGGTG
The DNA here is from genome assembly GCA_000404065.3 of Pinus taeda. Taxonomy (NCBI): domain Eukaryota; kingdom Viridiplantae; phylum Streptophyta; class Pinopsida; order Pinales; family Pinaceae; genus Pinus; species Pinus taeda. The sequence continues at coordinate 83,235 of APFE031144306.1, forward strand.
TGTGGACATCTATACAAAGAAAATTATTAGTTGTCAGGATGAGGCCAGGGAAAACTGTCAAAAGCAGTGGGTGTTATCATCAACAACTGTTAGGACACGTGAACTTTTTGGGGGCCCCAACTTTACTCGGGCTTTTGACAGATTCCCATGATACATTGCATGCATGCAACTTCGTGGGGTCCAATGGATAGGCTTGAGATTCAAATTTCCCATTATCTGGTTGACTGATGACTATATTCTAGCTTACATGGTTCCCAAGGATTGGTGGAAGGAAGTTATCAGGACAGATGGATATAAATTCCTAGGAACAGAGATGTCTGCAAAATACGATCTTGCCCAGCTTCATGGTGGTCATAGCAGTTCTAACCCAAACTTGCGTAGGTGATGAACTACATGAGGACATGTAGTAAGGCCAGTTGGAGGGAGATGTTGGTGGCTAGATTTGCATACATTTACTCACCCTTTTACCCTATTCTTTTTACCCAGTTCACACCAATAATGGTTAATCAATATCTTAAAATGCACAGGTATACCTCTTGTCATGTCTTTATGGATTATTGGACAATGAAGCATAGTCGTAGGGGATTATTACCTGAGCGGCTTGTTAATTCAGTTATTTTTGTAGATTTAAAGGAAGAATGACCAAGATCATGATTAATTGAATGATACCGTCAAAGATGGAAACGTTATCCTTGAACATTGGCTACAATGGTGAATCAATCTCTGGATTGACATGCTACTATCTTTTACATTCTATTTTGTTCTTAAAACCACCATGTAATTAAGGGCAGACAACATTGTAATTCTAGGAACTCTATTATTGATTCATTGATCTCGCCACATCCCTGATCAGGGAGTTTGGCCCACTCTCCTGACCAGGTGCTGCTAGATTAGATGTGTGTTTAGGTTTATTTCCGTGAGTTTATTGTTGTTGTGAATGTTTATCAGTGAGTGTTGTACGTCCTAATTGTTGTTACTCTTATTTCTGTTACAGTTATTACTTGTTATTACTCTTATTTGTTGTTACAATTATTGCTTGTTGTTACACATTGATGAATTTATAATTAATGTTCAATGTTGGTTAGGGAAATTGTGGCCTGCACATACAGTGCGCGATAGTCTTGAAATAAATGGTAGAACCCCAGGTTGAGAATTAAATGTGGATTAGGTGAATTGCATGATTCATACTCGAACACCAACACAAGGTGATGAATGAATTTGTTTCATGCTTGCACCCTAGAATTACTAATTCCTTCACCATAAAAAAATTGTATTTATTAGAAAATTCCTAATCGCAATATAAAATAACTAAAGAATGCATTAGGACTAACATTGCTATCAATGACAATCTCTATTTCGTTTATTTTCTGCATTACACAATGAGTGCGATGAGACTAGTGACTGCTCATGAAATATTTCGAGTGAGGTTGATTTAATGCAAGTAGGAGGTAAACCTCAGTCCTATGCATCCTCCACCAAGTTGTGCTCTTCAATGCCAAATGAACATAGTTATCCCTATGTTCCTACTTCCATACGCACATTCAAGGGATGCCCCAACTAGGTTCTCACTTGTGCGTAGTGTGACAACCCCATTAGGGAATTAAAATGAAAGTTTTATGTATACATTATGAAAAAAATGAATAATAAAAAAAAAATTAAGGAATTAGTATTTTGAAGAAAAATAAAATAAAATTTTCTTTCATATTTTAACAGAAAAATAAAATAAATAATACAAAGAGTGATATATAATATAATATATATATATATATATATTATATATATAATATAATATATATATATATATATATAATATGAATAACTTGAATTTCGTGAGCTAGTTGCTATGATTAATATTTTATACTTAATATAAAATGTTTCTAAATCAATTTTCAAATTATCTCAAATGTTATTCCAACAAAATTTTCCTAATTGTGTATAATTTTTTAAAGTAGCGTATTTTGACTAGATTCAACATAAACATAAATGATAAAATCTATATTGAACTTGATATAGAACATAATGTTATTGAGACTTATAATGAAATTTCATCTAGAGAAGATCTTATTGAAACTATAAAAAATGATGAGAATTGAGAAAGGGATAAACCTCAAGATTATATTTAATCCAATATACATGAGGGGGTTTGTATTTTGGTATAGCCATTCCATTGACGGGACAAGAAACCATGAATGGAATTGCACAAATGATGTGTTTCTTGTTATTTGATTAACTTAATGTTCCTCTATTTTGGAGTAGTTGCAAATTCTTCAAGGTAGCAAGGTTACTATATGTCACTTTGAGGTCACATTTTAAGTCAAATTAAACTTTATATTTTATATATTTTATTACAATTAATAAATAATCCAAATGGAAGTGGTAGAACAAACATTAATATCTTTTGAGCTTGACAAAAATAGTGGCCAAGATTAACACATATAGGAAATTAGTGGTGGAATATCATCAAAAGTGACACAGGGATATGCAATATCATATAGTAAAAGACCTTGACAAACACAACCCTTAATGCATGTAGTTCTCTCACAAGGGGAAAATATATGTTTTTTCTTCTTCTTTTTTTTCCTCAAAACATGTAAAATGAGTATATTCCAATGTAATGAATATATCTTCCTATTATTGTACGTGGTTTTATACTTCATAAAAAAAAATTCAATAGTTTATAATTTATTAAAAGCTTCACCGAGGATTTACAAGGTTTTATAATTCAATGAAAGATTCCCCATGAGTTTACAAGATTTTATAATTTAGTGAAAAATTAGCCAAAAATTATATATAAATAATTATATTATTGATAAAATAGCCATAAAATTTTATTACGCATCATATGGATTTTTCCATTTATTGTTAGGGTAGTTAGGGTAAACTTTACTCAGTCAAGTTAACATTTCAAGCTCCAAGTTTATCAGAACCCATGGTTTTTCCCATGGTATTCATGTGTAATATAACCTATTTAAAGGTAGAAATACTCTAGGTAAATTGGTCCTCATGGTCATTGCGATCCCAGGAAATAGTGTCTTTGGATACCACCACTTCCCTTAGTTTTATGATCCTAACAATTGGTATCAGATCCTAGTGAATATTAAGTTCGCAAGCATAAATGGTGTTGGAAATCCTAGGTCAAGTTATGGACCAAGGAAGATATAACAAGCAAGAGAATGGTTGTATGGAAGAAAAAATGGAGATGGAAACAATGTGAAGATAATGGTGGAGATAATGTGTGATGAGAGTTGTAGTGGTGCGATAACACTAGTGGTATGTGAACACCTTAAGGGTTTTGGTCCAAGGAAAGTCTATTTCCCTAGGAATTTGTAAGTCGTGTTGTTCAGGCATACATATTTCACAAGAGCATGGATTATCGTAAGACCTTAAGACTTTAATGAGACATACATGTAGTGCAGTGGCACATGGACTCATCAAGTTGTGGAATGGACGACTTGGATAGGTACTAGGGTGGCAGGTGTACTGGTATTCTAGATTGAGGGGGGGAATGTGAGATCTCAAGTGAGATGACCGATAAATAATTGAGACCAAGTTAATCTCCACAAGTCCAAATTAAGGGGGCATTGTTAGAGTGTTTTAGATGAACTTGACTCAATAAGTTACTAGCAGTTCTCAAGCTTGAGGTTTATGAGAACCCATGGTTTTTCCCATGTTATTCATGTGGAATATAGCATATTTAAAGGCACAATTTCTCTAGGTAAACTTTTCTTCGTGACAAGTTGGATCCTCTTTAGACACCACCACTTCTCTCGTGTTTCGTGATCTTAACATTTATTATACATATAAATTTGGGTGGGTTCTTATCATTTCCCTTACTCTTCAATATGTGGTTACTTTAAGTCATTTTAACTTCTTAGCTTCTTCTTCATTTTTATGTCCTTCTAAGGACTTTTCTTCATTTACCTTTGCAAACTTTTCTTCAATTTCCACCTTGGGATGTTCATCTAATGTGTTAATAAGTATTGAAATTATTCTCATTATCAAGATTTCTTTAGATTCCCCTTGAAATTTTCTTGTTTAATAACAATGATATCCTACAATTTAATTCATGTTTTCTTATACCAAAGCTTCAAAACTTATTTGCAAATTAATATTAATTGTACTAAACCCATCAACATAAATTTGAAAATAATATTTGTATCATCTATCATCTATATCTATAATATGAAAATTTAAATAAACACATATTTATTCATGGTAATCTTAAATCTTGAAAAAATTGAACATTCTCATTCCTAACCTATATGTTTTAAATATGTTATCAAAAACTTGCAACATTTTAATCAACATAAATAAAATTATGGTTAATTCAAAGATTTATAAAAATAATAATATATTCATAAATCCACAACAAAAAAAATAGTATATAAAAAATAAATTTTAATACTCTTTTTATTATTCTTCCCAACACAAAACCACCGATTTAAAAATAATTATTGATTTACATCATTTAAAAACACCTTTATCTTAACCAAATTATACAAATCCTATACAAATCCCACCATGATAGCATCCTCTTTTAAACCCCTTATGTACCCAAAGCCTCCATTATGACATCATAATAATTTTTTTTTTTTTTTCTTTTATTAATTAATACTAAAACAATGTCTCTCTGTCACCATAACATAGTTAATTTTTTTTATTTATTATAATTTAAGTTGATATTATTTAAAAAAAATAGATTTTTTTTTTTTAAATGATGAGAATTAGATATTTTTGTTTTTTTAACTAAAACTTGGTGATATAATTTTTGGTAAAATTGTGAATTTAAATTGTTTAAAATCCATGATTAAGTGTATAAATAGATTCAATGCCCTAAAAACAACTTCTGAAAACACTCTATTATTGCATATTACATCACTGAAACTTAGCATTCCAAGAAATTCCTAAAAAATTACCTAAAAAAAAACAAAACATTTAACGATTAAATTATTAAGTAGTTATAAATACAAAATAAATTATAAATATAGCATAACTAATAAACAAAATGGTTTTTTTAAACCATAATTTGAAATACAATTTTTAAAAAAATTGTAATTTTCTATGGTTTAAAATGCATTTTTAAATCTATAAATGACTTTAACCCCTAAAAAAAATGTTTGAAACCTTTTAATTTTATCTTTATAAATTAAACGATTTAAATTCATAACTTCAAAAAAAAAAAATTACTTATTTGGTCTGTGAATTACACTCCTCTTAAATTATATATATGTAAAACCTTAACCATCGCATAAAACCAAAATTATAAATCACCACACCGACTCTTGTGAAATCCAAATGCCTTGAATAGGGAGGAAGGTGTAACGTCAACTTGGGATATAATTTGGGGAGGTGAGATCTATGATGTAAGGATTGTATCATGTGTAGTGTCAGACACACACCACGCCAAAGGAAAAAACAAACTCACGTGTTGGCCGACTTTTAAAGTATATTTATAAGGAAAAAACAAACGCGCATGTGTTATATTCGAATATGTGATTAGAAATTAATTAATAATTATAATTTTTGAA
>APFE031144306.1:89657-106919 GCA_000404065.3 Pinus taeda
AAATCAAAAGAACAGATTTCATACACCACTCACAAAATACCTAAAATAAGGAATAAAAACTTAGTTTGTAAAATTTAAGAGATAAAAAAGACCATTAAATTACCCTTACCTAAAAATATTTTTTTTTATCCAAAATAATGAAATTTTGTAATGAAGATTAAGTCTTGGATGAACAAAGGCCATAAAAGAGCTTTTCAAAAGGTAACTTAAACTATGGCATTAAAAAAAAAAAAAGCGAAAACTTAACTGGAAACAACAGAGTTCCTAAAAACTGATAATTATACTTGATAGGAGGAAGCCGAATTCATTGCGTTAACAACTTCCAACATTCATATATGAAATATTAGTCAAGTAGGAGGTAGGAGACATTGTAACCACCATTGATTATTTTGAAGAGCTACTCAACCTCTGCTCTTCTCTAGAGTCCTTGTGAACAAGGAGACTCACAAGCTCACTGAAAGATAGTGGCAGAAAGCTTGAGTGTAAGGTTCTTTCTCCCTGAACATAAAAGATCTCACTCCCTCTATTTTAATTATTAAAATAAATCACAACTCTAAAATTAAACTTTTTTAATTTATTTTAAAAATAATTATGTTAAATAAATTTGAATAAATTTTGTTTTAAGTTTAAGATGTTAAAATAATCACAATGCTAGAATGTCTACATATAATGTAAATTATGTTTTTATTATATCAATATGAGAACATTTAGTTTACTGTAAATAATTATCATATAAATTATTTGAATAATTCTATATAAATAGAATTTGTAATAGAAGATGACTATTTTAGTTTAATGAAATGAAGAAATTAACCTTAACGGAAGTGCAAACTGATAACAATTACGCCTATATAATAATACTATCATAGTTAAACAAACATCTCGAGAAAATTCAAATGACATGAAGAGACATCAAGGAAAAATTTAAATGAAGTTAAGGAGCACTCAATTCACAAACCACTGTTGCCCTTAACGTTTTACATTGGTGTTGAAGCTAAAGAAATTTCTCTTTATATGCCAACTCAAAATTCCAACAAAATTTAACATTTTTCACACAATTTGTGATCTTTCTTCACACAATCTATAAACACTTCAGTGGAGAAAGCTAATAGTGAAATTGAGATTAAGGATCAATCATCATCACTAAACAATGCCTCAAAGTACTTACTTCACTAACTTCTAACAAGTATTCCATCTTATAAGTAGTTCCACAAATGATAAGCTTCTCCTTGTTGTGTAGCTGCTCCATACTTTGATTTTCCTTCCCATATAAATAGTATTTTGAATTTTCCTCATCACCACAAAAAACACACACCTAGTATTTGCAACCCTACAATAAAATGAATTAAAATCCCATGCCCTTCTAAAGAAATATTATGTAAACCATGGTTCAAATCCGCGTAGATCAAACTAACCCAAAAAAATACGAGTAAAAATTGTGGTGATTACTGTGAAGCAAAGTCCTGCTCTTTTGATAAATACAAAGAGCACACATCATCCGTAAACGGTGATAAATACAAAGAGCACACATCATCTGTAAACGGTGGTTCAAATCCGCGTAGATCAAACTAACCTAAAAAAAATACGAGTAAAAATTGTGGTGATCACCATGAAGCAAAGTCCTGCGTGTTGATGAATACAAAGAGCATACATCAATTTTTGTGCAGAGCCGTGAAGGACTCTATTTATGGGATGTATCTTGGAATTTAAAGTGGAAACGCCGGGAATATTCCTCTCAAGGAATTGTATGAGAAAAATTGAACAATTATTCGAATTTGTATGAGAAAAATTGAACAATTATCCATAAATAGAGACAACATTAAATTAAGCTTACTACTCATTTGACAATTGAATTATAATAGATTTTCCCATTCGTATAAAAAATCATCCACAATATTTACTTTATGATGATGATGATGGTGGTTAACGTCCGCTGAGACCAAACATTGGTTTATGGACTTAAAGAAACAAATTATTTATTTTGATTTAAGATTTTATTCATATGCTCAAAAAGCTTGGAGAGAAGCCTCGCTCACTATATTTTTGACATTGTAAAAGGCTAGGAAAGTTAGTATTGTAACAAAGATTGTGAAACTAAGATCGAATGTGGTTGTACGGGGGACACTTTAAGAGGAAGTGGTTTTCATCCTCGATGTTCCCATTCTCACATAGATGGCATATTGTTTCCATCCATAGTGTTTTAGGAACTGCCCAACTACCTGTTTCACTATGGAGCTCATGAGAATTCGTTCTAATCTTTGCTATATTAATTTTCCTCTTTGAGCTAGTTAAAATAGAGAGATACTTTTGATCTTCTAGGGTGGGGTTGATGACCTTCTTATAATAACTTAATTTTCTTTTAGCTGCTAAATCTTTCTCATACCACATTTTTTCTTTGAACTTAGAAGTAACAATATCTTTAATGTTATTAATGTTTTGCAATGCATCATTCTCGTTGGCCACCCCCATTTGAGCCTTAGGTGGTTTTGGTTGGAATTTAATGCTAGCTTAGGAAGTCTACAATAGCCTATGTTATTGAGTTTGTGCTTGTACAATAGGAACCTATTCATAGCTAGGCTCTCAATAGGGGAAAGATCTGCTTCTATGAGGAGAATAAGATAGGGTGTATTACTTTTAATTAATACATAAAATAATGATAATAATAATAATAATTTAATTTTAAAATCAAACTATAAAAATATATAGATTTGAAGTTGTAATTTTATTAAATTCTTCAAAAAAAATTCACTCCAAAAAATTTTAATCTCTCTAAAACCATAATAATAAATTGAAAATTTTGATATCCAAAAATAATTTAAACTATTTATTTAAGTTTATCAAATTTCAATAAAAATATCTTAAATATTTCATCTTTCACTTGACTATAATTTCATACAATTTCATTTTATTTCTCTAAAGCCATAGTAATAAATTCAGAATTTTAATATCCAAAAATAATTTAAACTATTTATCTCAATTTATCAAATTTCAATAAAAATATCTTAAATATTTCATCTTTCACTAACTATAGTTTTATACAAATTCATTGTTTATTTTTTATCTTACTTTCCCTCCCTAACTTACAGCGTTCATAGCTTTTTGCTATCCACATTTGAGTCAAGAATTTAGCACATACTTATTAAACGAACTTTGAAAATTAACGCAAAAAAGCTTTCAAATTTGGAATATTCAATATAGCTATTCATGTAACGATTGCTTTAAGCAGAATTTTGATCTTGTCATATGTGATGCACTGTTATCACAGAAGTGACATGTATAGACTTCGCAATTTTTTTTATTCACGTTGATCCCCATAACTAAAAGCAAACATTTTCTTAGCGTTAAAATCGGAAAGAACCCCATAAACATAATGCAGATGCTCCTTCATACATCATTTTATCATGTCGTGTTAGGTGAAATGAGTACATGGACTTTAATTCTTGCTTGCAAACCTTAAGAAGGTTGTTCATGACGGTAGTTCCATATGCGTTATTACATTGTGTAATATTCATGAATGAATTGCCGTTAAAGTGTAACGGACGGCCTCTAACGTCGACGTAAAAAATGGCGCACACAAAGAATTTAGATGGACAGACCACTAATTTCGACGTAGAAAATGGTGCACACAAATGTTAAGTGGAGTGCAGAAGGGCGAGCGTAAAAGTTTGTGACGAGTGTGAGACAAAGAAGTGCTCCTATGTCAAAGGAGTTGTCTTTAAAGAGATTTTTTGGAAGCTTTTCTGGTGGGTTTTTCCGGTCAAAATCCGGCAGCAATTTATTGAAATCGCAAGTTTCATAGCTAAATTCTGCACAATCAAAGCGTCCCAAGGTTTTTCAGGTTGCTGAATCCAAATATGCAATTAAAAAAACATTTTAAATAATACAAATCAAGATTTAACCTCAATTTTTTCAGCCGGATTCCGTCACGGAAATCTCCAAAAAGTCGCATTAACGACAACTCCTATGTCAAATAGACACAAAAAATATAGACGAATGAACTGATTCAAAAGAAAGCCTATTGACCTAAATATTATTTATTTATGTATTTAAATATACTATAGTTTAAATGGGCTAAAAAATATTCTTTTAGCCGATTTAAAATAATCAAAGTAGAATTTAATATTTTTATTTAAAATTTAACAAGAGTTACATAATAGCTAGTACCTGCAACTTAGTTTAAATATGGTTTAAGGAAATAAAAAATAACAAAGGCAAAAATTTCATCACAAAATAAAACAACTAATAAAATATTGTATGGTTGAATGCCATCACCAAAAATTAAGAAAAATGATTAACTAATATTGTTTATAATATTGTTTATATTAAGATAAATATGTTATATGTGTGTGTTTTATTTTTATTAATATATATAATTGTCTATAATTAAATTGATTAAAATATGGTTTTAATATATAATAAGTCACTTTAATTTAAAATATTGTGAAAAATTGATAATTCATCAAAATATAAATAATAGAAAAAAGAAAAAGAAAAAATCAAAAGTTAAATAAAAATGAAATAAAACTAAAAACAAGTAATTAATAAGTAATAGAAATGGAATTTATTAAACAACCCATAATAAGACCTCAACCAATCACTTTACAAATAAATAAATTTAAATAATAATAATAAAATAACAAAAATTGAATTCTTAATGTTAAACTATAGATAAACGTCATAAACTTTTGGTTAAAGACCTATACCATGTCTACGACATGTATAATAAGAATTATTTTAAGATGATACGATTACAATAAATATTAACATTGGAGCAATCTTATTATAATATTATAATTTATTTATTTTATGTTTTGAAGTTTTTTAGGCATATTTTTTGGTTAAATTTGCTTGAAATCTCAGGGAATTGTTGGAATAATAAGTTTGAGTTGTGAACTTTACACAATCCAAGTGCCTTAAGAGTTTTTCAAGGCACTGAATTGATGCGTTCAAAAACACATTTTAAACAACAAAAAATCACAATCTCATTACAACAAATTTCACCAAATTTTGGCAAAAAACACTAAATGGTAAAATAGTTAGATAATGGCTATTGTAATAGAGGTATTTCACAGCATTGAATTTATTTTTGGATGAAAACAGTAATTTTATCAAATTCAAAATTGCAATAATTTTTTTGTGAGTTAATTTGTATTAAATCAAAATAACAAATTACAACATTCCATCCATCATCAATCAACACAATACAAGACAATATATTTACTACATTCCTGGTCTAGTAGAACCTAGGATTGGTCATGGATTTGTCTTTTTTCCCTTTCTCTTGCGGATGTCAATCCATTCCAATGGCTTCTTAGAACAGATGTAGAAGTTCCATTGCAAGAGGTTTTGCATTATTTGTTGTTACCTTATCACTATCCGAGTGATCTGACTCATGGATATGTATGTGTCGACTCGTTGATGAATGCAAAGTTATGGTTGTGTCTATTTCAATTTGAATCGAAGGATGGCTCTCCTCAACTAAGGGATGATCTGGCTCTACATGTGGCTAAGTTGGGTATGGAGTTAATTTGGCAGTAGGTGTCGTCTATTGTTGTATGTTGTCCTACTTGTGAGACGAAGTATTCTTATATCCTTTTCTATCCTTTGAATCTTTCCATCCACAAATCTTTTCTTAGCATCTAGGTGGGGATAAGACCCTTGAGAAAAAGGGAAATCATTCTAAAGATGATTAGGTTATTGACAACTCTCGCAATGGAAAGCTATGTTTTCATAATTCACCAACTACTAATAAACCCTGCCCATGCACTTAAGAAGCATTTTATCAGACAACCCTTTGTTGAGATCTATTGCAACACATATGCAAACAAATGTGACAATTCCTTTCACAATCCTTTCAATGTCTATTTTAATGAAGTGACCTAGTAGTTTTCTTACATCGACTAATATATCTAGTTGTATCAAATGAATGGGGATGTTAGGAGGCCTTACCCAGATTGGAGTGGCTAGAGTTGCCATGGAAAGAGCATTAAATTCGGGGAACCATGGTTGAAATGGGAGATTAAAACAACCCCAAAACTAAGGACCATGGTTAGAAACCTTATGTCGGTCCACTGATTTTTTCAAGAGTACTATCAAGAATCCCTTTGAACATAAATGTAGATTTGTATTTAGGGACCAGTTCTAGTGCACTCATTCCCAAAGAGTAGATGTTAAGGGCCAAAATCCATTAAAATGACAAAGAAACATTTGTCGTTCATAATCTGCTTAAATGAAGTTGGTTATACTATTCTCCACTTCAAGAGAATGACTGCTTGTTGTCTGTTCCACAATGAATGTTAGCCCTAAGAGATCTTTGGGTTTTGAAGGTGAAAGTCCTAGCTTCAGGGCATCCTTAAAGGATTTGGATTAGGAGGACAAGGACACACCCCAACCTTTAGCTCCACCTTTTAATCTTGAGACTAGATAAATAGAGGCATCCCTAGCTATACCGAACTCAGAGAGACGTTTCAGATCTTGAAGTTTCCTACCTCCATGTAGGAGTCGAATACTGCCAGAGGGGATTCACATCTGATCTTAAATGTTGGTTGTGAATGAAGATACCATATTTGTGGCTTGGACTTGTATATAGAGGGAATGCCCCTAATATTGGCCTCACAAATACCGTAAAGTTCACAAGAATTGGGACGATGACCTTAGCTTAGATGTAAGAAGAACCCTACAGCAACAGAGATTTCCTTTGATATGTGAAATCTTATGGAATATTTGGTTCCTCTAGATCTTCCTATGTAGATAAATTGTCCTCATTGATTAGATCATCCAAGTTATCCCCTAATTGAACCTTAGTCAACTCCTGCATGGAATTTGCTAATTTATTAATGCCCCGCTGCACCGATGCATGTGAATCCTGATCGAACAATGTAGCGTTGGTCGACATTGTCACCAAGACCCTGTTGTTACTTCTCAGCCTTACGATTTCTGGAGGATGCATGATATGGAAGAATACAACCTCCCCATGATTACACACAACACATCACATAATTTTAGTGTGTGGAAGTGTGGGATCTAGAGCCACTTCCTATAAAAATTATGTGCACTCACCTGTCGCATGATGAATTTCATTCTTGTACATGCAATTATTTTCTACAACCTCTAGAAGATCACAATTTTAGTAGGCATACATGAGAGTCTTGTTTTCTTTGTCTTCCTTTGGATATAAATATGTTATTGCATTCTCTACAAAACAGATTCAGTGTCCCTAAGAAGGTGAAAGTTGAGTTGTTCACCATGGCAAAGCTCAACCCTAGGGTCAGTTACTTTACATTGGCCTTGAGCGGCGACATTGTGGTCATGGAAACCTGATGTGATCTTACCAAATCTACACATAAGGTTGAGTCAAGCTTGACATCATGGGAAAAAGAAGAAGGCATACGAAAACTGATATCCAATGAGATGACATATCTAGGAATTCCAATATATTCTTTGACACATGCAATAGATGCCATTTCCTCTGGTTGAAACCCTAACAAACCACTCTTTCAAATTTGAAATTTTGACGCAAAAAATAAAAAATAAAATAAAAAATAAAAAATAAAAAAAATGAATTTCAAAAAACATTTAACTTTCTTTAATAAATATGGAAGACTTACATTTTCAAGTTTAAACTTAATCCTCCATTTACTAATAAGAAATTAATTTCCCAATAAAATATTGTGTGAACATAATTTTTTTTTTTAAAGAGTGATGAGAATATTCTATGCATTCAAAATCCGCGTCTGGATTTCGTGAACATAAATTTTAAAAATATACATTTGCCAAAATTAATAACGGAGGGTTTTATAAATATTATATGTAATTACTTTTGTAAAGATTGCGGATATGGTGCATATCTTTACTTTGATATAACATAAATTTTAAAAATATACCTGCGATTAGATTGATAGCACAAGTTTTTTATAAATATTGTAGATAAGTACTTTGTAAATATTGTGGGCATGGTGCATCTCTTTACTTTAATAGCAAACATTATTCTTAATAGAATGGTATATTTGTGATCGAGGCCATAACATGTATCCTAAGGTGATAATTCGAAAAAAGTTCATTAATTCCCTACTTTGGTATTGGCTTTATTGGTTTTGATGCATTGTTTGATAATTGTAATTCTCATTCTCCCTACTTACATGATCCAAAAAAATATATTATTAGTGCAGGTTGGTCTTGGTAGACATTGTTTTAATATAAGAAATAGTGAATCCTTTATGGGGAGGAAAAACCCATAGAAACCATTCAAAAAGGACTAATGATCCACATTGGTCTTGATATTAATCTCCACTTTTATTTGAGCATATTACAAATTCAATTCCTATGTTTGATTTCTATTAATATCTAGAAACAAAATTACATTCGTAAGTTTTTAAACACAACCTTAACCTGGTCAAACGACCAGTGACTTGTAAAAAAACAAAACAAAAGAGCAACCACTCAATTGTTACCACTTTACATGATGGATTTCCACCCATACAAAAACACCATAGATGATGACATAAAAGGTTCATGAACTAGGAACAAGTAACATACTAAGAAGTAGATGATAGTACTAAGAACGAAAAAAAATCACTAGTTGACAAAACCAGAAGACAATAACTAAGTTAGAAATGGACTTATTCATCCAAGATGATCATTGGATAGCCTAGAGAGGAGTTTTTGTTGGCCACGGTGAGGGGTGGGACATTGATAACTGCTTCCTCATTGTGAGGAGTATTTGAATCAATCCAAATATGAGACTATATAACGCTCTACTCTATTCAGTCTGTCCATAATATCATCCATATTATAATGGATGTCCCTTAGTATCCTCTTCAACTCCTCCTGCCCTGCAAAGAGTTTATAATTATCAACGTGTTTACCACGAAGCACCATGTTAAGAAGAGTCTCAATCTATCTGCACGTTGATATAGAATGCAAAAAATTGAGTCTTATCTTCCTCAATTTTCCTGGGTCTTGCATCCATTTGGTGTTACCACTACAAAATTTAGTACCTAAGTGATACATCCAATCCCAAAACTCCTTAGCTTCCAAAGTACGTATTTATTTTCTTAAATCCATAAGAGTTGCATCAAAGAATTTCGTGACCGTCTCCCACCTAAATAGTCGATGATGTCTTAAAGAAGACACCCCTGGAGTGCCTCCCCTTGGATTGGGAAATATTTGGTGAGGTGCCATAAGAAACTGATACCTGTAAATGGACAGGATAACGTAAGTTTGGGAAGGTCGACCGAACTGAATCTTACAATGAACTGGAGAGTGGAACCTTTTTAAGAAATGAAATGTCGAATGTGGGGTGACAAACAACTTAAAAATACCCACTTCAATTTCTATATAAAAGTCATCAAGAAACCTATGAAAGGGTGGTCCCTGACTAGAAGAGACATTGGAACCATTACCAACCATAACTAAAGACAAACTAATTTCCTCGTAAACCTCTATGACTATAGGAGGAAATAAGTCATCTTTTTGTTTTAGTAATGACCTTTGGAACTTTCAAAAGTAGACAATTTTAAAAGCAAATGGAAAAAGACCCACTATACCAAACTCCACAGACCAATACAAAGCAATTGAACGAAATCCCAGAGGGTTCGAGGGATTGAAGTTTTGTTGTTGGGAGGACAACCACCATTTCAAAGGATGGAACATACGTTGTATTATGTAAGAAACACATGAAAAACATTTGCACTCTATGTGAAACCACCTAAGATTCACAGATAGACCTATGGATTTAAGATGACAAGACAAGAGTAAATTGAGAACTAGCAATGGAGCTTGAATTGCCTTGATCCTTAGATGTTTTGGCCTAAAACCACAAGTGTGGGAAATCTCTTGGGAGTAAAACATGTTGAAATATGTAACTAGGTTCAGTCTTCATAATGACATATGTAATCGTGATTTCATGTATTTAATGAGAAGATAAAAGTAAATTTATTATTTGTATTCTTGAGGCATAGGTTTCATGCTCAAGGGAAATGTATTTTTAGGTCAAGCACCCATTAAGTGCTTCTAGGTTTGTCATAGAGTCAATTGAGTTGTTGTCATGTATTGAAGATCCTTTTGGGCATGTTACATATTGTAAAGAAAATTCATTAAGTCAAAATAGAGTCAAAAGACCCTCCAAGACCTCGTCATGGCACAAACATCAAATCGGCCTACATGAAGGGACAATCTGGTCACATGATAGCAATTCGTTCCCTTCACAACCCTATAAATAAGAAGGAATTTGACTTAATTTACACACTCACTCAAGCAAGTTTGATCTCCTCAAGATAGAAGATGGAAGAGGACAAAGAAGAAGAAGAAGAAGAAGATCAATGTTTTTGGGCCTCTCTCTCTCTCTCTCTCTCTCTCTCTCTCTCTTTCGTTAGGGTTTTTACAGTTTCCAGACTAGACGAAATTCTGAATATGCATCGAAGCTATGAAGCTGCAAGGTTGAAGTTGTGAAGTTGTTAGGTCGAAACTACTGAAGTTGCATCTAGGTCAAAGCTGTGAAGCTGCTAGGTCAAAGTTGTTGAAGTTGTAGAAATTATTGTTGGTGTCGAAGTTGCTGGAGAAGTTGTAGGAAGGTCGAAGTTTGTTGCTTGAAGCTGTGTAAGTAAGCTCATTAAGAAGGAAGAATGAATTGGTCTTGGAGGGTCTTGGTCAAGGGTCATAGGTCTTGGAATTCGTCAATTGAAGTTCTATAATAAGAGAAGGATTCTGGTGGGTTTTCCTCTCAGTTGGAGAGATTTTTGCCTTGGTTTATCACTTATATTGTGTCCTATTGTATCATTGTTCTTTATTATTTGGTATTTGTTTGATGATATAGAACACTAATAATAATAATAAAATAAGAATTTAATCAAGTAAAGTAAAAAAACATCATAAGCAGCTATCAAAGTAAGAGAGATCACCTACACTTGTTTCCCCCTAGATTTCTCAACATTATTTCAGAGCTAAGGTGACTACACCAAGAAGGGCAACGCAAATAAGGATTCTCTAGGGTTGAAGTATAAAGAGATCATCTTGGAAACATCAAGAGCATAAATCATCAAGAATGAATAACCCTTTAACCATATTCAAAGGGAATAATTAAGAGCATCAAAGAACACCTCAAAACCCTAGCTCATCCAAAGAAGGGTTCCACACTTGAAGCGTTCCTAGGAAACTCACACATTTTACAATAATTATCATGAGGAAGGAAGAGCGAAGCACTTTTGGGTCTATTTTTCTAGGCTATATTCTCCACAAGTACAATGTATTAATACATCCTTCTACAACACCAAGTATGGAATTGCAACCACCATCAAGGATCAAGTTCTGTGCCAAGAAAGGTCTCATTTTCAAGACAAAATAACAAGAAAAAGAAGTCAGGTCAAGCGAAGTATAAAGGAGGAACGTTTTTCCATCTTCTGGCCACATGGGTGAACTAGAGTTATTGCAAAAAAGGCTGAAATTGCATAATTGTTGCAGCAAGCTGAAATTCAGAAGAAGGGTCGAAACTTGAGGTTGTGAAACAAGTTTAACTAGTATTGCCTTGAAGGAAGAAAAGAAGGAAAAAGCATTGTCATCATCATCAAGCAATCAATTTCATTCCCTTTGAGCCAAGGATCACTTTTGAAGAAATACTTCTTCACCAAGAAGACATCTTCTATTATCTACATCATCATCAAAATTAAGAAGGCATCAAGTTGAAGATTTCATCATCTAGGAGTATCTTCACTTGACAAGTAAGTATTTTTATATCTATATTTGAATATGTCAAAATGACTTCATATTGCAAGGAAAGAAACAAATTGGTTGAGTCATCAAACTTTCTTGCATTGAAGAAGAGGATAGAATTGATCCTCATAGAAAATAAAGTTGTTGGTCATGTTAAGGGTTTAATTATTGAACCGTCAAAACAAGAAGCTCAATCTCTACAAGATGAATATATGAAAAGAAGAAGGAATAGCCTCATACTTTATGAGGGTGTCATAAATAAGAGACCGACTCCAAGAGTTGGGAGAAATAATGTCTAACAAGGAAATGACTACCATAGTGCTCAATGCACTACTAGAGGAATGGGACAACTTCACATCAAGCATCTATGGGAAGAAGGAAGCTACTCCATTAAACGAAGAATACATTCCTGTGGTGGAATTTCCAATGTCGAGGATCCAATCTCTAGTATCCCAGTCCATATGAGAGTCCATAATAGATTTGTGAGCCTACCTGACATGATTCTGAATATTTGAGATATCCCTATGGATGGATTTGGGAATAATGCATCTGGCTGAGGTTTTGGCATGTGTATCACACAGGGTGAGGGAATTAAAAATAGGAGAAGGGGACAGATTGAGCATACCTCAGAAACCTCGTCTTGAGAGTCTAACAAGTTGATGACAAACCATAATGGAGGAGGGAGTGAAATTAGGGGACATCGAGGAGTGAAGGATAAGGCAATAAAGAGGGGTATCACAAAGGAGAGAAAGGAATAGGGTCATGAAACAAGATATGATAATCGACGAGAAATATAATTAGTCAATGAGGAAGGAAAGATTGTCACACAGAGAAATAGGTAAGAGATAGCCCCGTAATGATATCGGCTTATGATGGGGATATAAATGTTGAAATATGTATCTAGGTTCGGTCTTGATAATGACATATGTAATCATGATTTTATGTATTTATTGTAAAGAGAAAAAACAAATTTATTATTGTCATTCTTAAGACATGGGTTTCATGCTCAAGGGAAATTTAATTTTAGGTCAAGCACACATTGAGTGCTTCTAGGGCTTTTCTTTGAGTCAACAAGTTATAAGAGTCATTATCATGTATGAAATACCCTTTGGGCATGTTACATATTTTAAAGAAATATTTATTTGAGTCAAATTAGAGTTAAAGACCTCCAAGACCTTATCATGGTGCCTCAACAAAGTCGGCCTCAAGGAAGCAATTCATATCCCTAGAAAACCTATATATAAGAAGGAACTTGACCTCATTTACACACCTCAAGCAAGTTTGATCTCCTTAAGAAATAAGCTAGAAAAGGGTGAAAATCAAGGATAAGAAGAAGAAAAGAAAGATAAAAGGTTTTGGCTATCTATTTCTCACTTGTTTTAAGGGTTTCTAAATTTGATGGGAAATGTCGAGCTATTGGAAATTTGTTGGGCAAGTCGAGTTGCTGGAAAGTTGTTTGGAAAGTTGAAGTGATAGAAAGTTGTTGGGCAACTCAAAGTGTTGGAAAGTTGTTGAGAAATTTGAAGTGCTGGAAAGTTGTTGGGGTTGAAGTTACAAAAGAAACTACTGGGGTCGAAATTGTAGAAGAAATTGTTGGGGTCAAGATTGTAGAATAAATTGATGAGGTCAAAATTGCAAAAGAATTTGCTGGGGTCAAAGTTGCGGGAAAGAAAGCTAATCAATGAGAAAGGTTGACTTGGTCTTGGAGGTGTCTTTGTCAAGGGTCTTAGGTCTTGGAACTGGTCATTTGAAGATTCTATAAGAAGAGAAGAAGTATTGTGGGTTTTACCCTCAAGAGGAGAGGTTTTGGCCCTCACTGATTGCCTACATCTTGTTTCCTCTTGTCTCATTTTTATTTATGGTTTGTTAGCTATTTGATGATAAGAACACTAAATATAATCAAGAGAAATAAGAATCTAATTATGTTAAGTAAAAATACATCACAAGCAATTACTAAAGTAGGAGAAATCACCTAATCTAGGTACCCTAGATTTATCAACATGGTATTAGAGCTAAGGTGACAAGACAAGGAAAGGAAGATTGAAGAAGAACAATCAAAAGGAGTATCAAGAAAGGTCAAGACATTAAATCATAAAAAAGGGAGAGATAAGGGCCAAACAAACTAAGGGGCATTAAGAAGGACTACCCATTTCAAGGATCACGCCATCTAGAAGCAACAACAAGAATAAGACCTCAAGGACCCCACCTCCACTCAAAGAAAGAAGGCATACACAATGAAGCATCTTGAAGTCTCTACATAAAAGAAAAAGCATCAAAGGAATTAAGGCGGTCTCCCTCTATTTGAATCAAGAATCTCATCATAAGCATATTTGAAGAAGGATGTCTCTAGAAGAAGCATTATCATCTTCAAGGAAGCAAACCTCATCATCAAAATCAAGAAGGAATCAAGTTGAAGATATCGCCATCAAAGGATCATCTTCACTTGACAAGTAAGTATCCTTATAGAGACTATAACTGATTCTACTATCAAAATGACTTCATTTTGCAAGGAGAGCAATAAGTTGGTTGGGTCATCAAATCTCCTTGCATGGAAGAAGAAGACAATTTTGATCCTAATAGAAAATGAATTCATTAGACATATTAAGGGTTTAATTGTTTAACCACCAAAAGAAGTTGAAGCTCTAGCAAAGTATATGAAGGGGGAAATAAGGGTTCAAAGAATCCTCATATAATCAATCAAGGATTCCCTCATCACTTATGTGGCAAAATTAGAGAAGTCAAAAGACATCTATAACAAACTTGTAGAATTGTTCTCCATAAGCACTACAAGAGAAGTGATATCATTGAGAACCAAGCTCTACAAGATGAATATAAAAGGAATAAGGAATAACCTCATACTTTACGAGGGTGTTACAAATGAGATACCAACTACAAGTGTTGGGGGGAATAATGTTTGAGAAAGAGATGACCACCGTTGTGCTTAATGCACTACCAGAGAAATGGGGAATCTTTGTATCAATCATCTATGGAAAGAAGGAAGCTACCCCATTCCATGAACTTTGGTTATTATGTAAGATTAAAGGAAAGAAGTGATGTGGGATCACATGAGAAAGTTCAAGCATTTGTTGTCATGTCTAGAAGAAAAGGAAAGTTTAGAAAGTTTGGTCCTCATAAAAAGAAGAAGATTGATATGTCAAAGATCCAATGCCATAGCTGTCAGGAATATGGGAATTTCAAGAGAGATTTTCCAGAAATGAAGAAGGAAAACAAGAAAAGGAAAGAAATAATTGAAGCCCATATTGCCAAAGAAGTAGAAGAATCTGATGAGAAGAAATTTAAGAAGGAAGGAACAAATCTGCACTATTAAGGTCTCTCAGGTACATAACAAGGAAATGTAGAAGGTGGAAAGACCTCTACTATGGTTAAGAGATTACTGTCAAAATGAGAAGCATTGTAAGTATGATAGGATGCATCATATTAGGAGATGGAATCATATTAGAAGCATACAATTGAAGAAAGAGCTCATGGCATCATTATAGAAGCTTGAAAGGATAGTTGAATTAAAAGTCTAGATCGTTGTAGTCATAATGATAGTATCTCATACCAAATTAGTAGTATGATTGAAAGAAAGTCATCTAGCATAGAAATCATCATCATACATCATCTATAGGAAGGAAAATTTGCATGATGAGGATAATCAAGATCCTCCATTGGAATCTTCATTGGAAGGTTCACCTCTAGTCAGAAGAAGTAAGTGTCTCATTGATGGTCTACATGTCTCGTTGATGGTCTACATTCCACCTTATGTGGGATATTTTTTTTAGAAGGATGATGGTATGATGACAAAGGAGTGCAACATGTGAAGTACTTTTAAGCAAGGAAAGGAAGCTGCAAAAGGAGGTCTAGATGACCAAAAGGAAAAAATAGGTATGTATGCATGTATTTGATAGATTAGGTCATGTCATCATATAGTTGTAGATAGCATGGGTAAATTCTTTATCTCATGAGAATGATCGAAAAATAAGGATCTCTTCCTTTAGAAAGATGCATGAAGGCATATACCTTGAATTCACATATTGATAAAATGAAGTCAACATAATATGCCCTCATATGGAATATGATGTAGTTGAAAATAGGAAGGAACTATGTATGGAAGTTCCCGGGGAACAATATGTGAAGAAATGAAGGAGAGTCTGTGAAATATGAAACTATGGTCACGTTAGATAAGATAAGTGATAACCATCCAATGACTAAAAGTATTGGCTATTATATCTCCATAGAAAGGATATGCATACTTTGATAAAGTATGTAAAGAAAAGAGACCCTTTACATTGAAAGTCTTGCAAATATATTTATGAATGTGAAGGATTTTTATGTTGCAAGAAGAAGATGTCACGATGAAAGGCCATCACAAAAGGTAACTTTGATTTGATGTTCATTTTTTATTTTTAAACAACATCTGGATGGGTTGGTACAACGCTATTAAAAGAGAGTTGTAGATGTCACCTACAACTAGCACTCATGTGGTTGGATGGAATATCCTAAAGGAAACATGACTTGGAAGAGGTAGCTATATGAAGAAAATCTAGATGTGGACTGGAAGATCAATTTCTGATGAAAAAAATGATGACATGACTATTGGTTCAATCCTATAGTTCATTGAAGGAAAGTGATGGATGGTCGATGCCCTACGAAGAATAACTAGAAGATGAACGCTCCATAATGAAGAAATGAAGTTCATGACATTGGAAGGAGGAGCTCTAGTAGCAGCTGATAGTACCATTATCTCCACCAAAGAGATGTTGTTTAACAAGTCCCTAGTTAAGAGGGAGCTAGGGTATATTCCTTTAATAGGAATGAGTTGGTCCTCCCTAGTTAAGAGGTAGTGACTTATATGGTTCTCTACTTCATGTGCCATGCACTAGACAAGATTAATAGTCATAAGTCTTAGTGAAGGCCATGAGGAGAGATAGAAACATCATTCTTGTCTTCATATTGTGAAGAAAGAATGGAGGATTGGGTAAGAATTTGAGATTGATTTTGATACTCTTTGAGAATGTGGTGGGACATAAAATATGTAAGAGTAGTCGAAGAGGAAATTCCTTGAGGATGTGTTATTCCAAGATAGGAATTGTCCTAAAAGGACATACCCTATGAACACTTGGGTGGGGTATGTGCCTTAAGAGAGAATGATGATGGTGTTTGTCAATCATTGATCTCACTAGCATTGTGCTCTGATCTTGTGGACAAATAGAATTGTTAGTCAAGGCCTTGCTATGTGACAATGTTGGGGTGTATGATAAGATGCTCTGATATAGGTTGATAAGATAATGTTATGAAACCATCTCAAAAAAAGATAGTAAAGATAAATCAATGCCTTAGAAATCTACCTCTTTGAGGGGGCAACCTCCTTTACATTACACAAATAAATTCTTGGATGATACAAATGACTAAACCTCCTTTCTATATATAGTAGTCTAAGGGGTCACAATATAATCAAAGCCAACATATCAATAATAATATAAGGGCACAACAATAACAATAATGGGCTTCTATGGGGCACACTAATAACAATATGGGGACAATAGGGGCACA
>APFE031144306.1:112293-135455 GCA_000404065.3 Pinus taeda
ATTAACTTGATTACATAAATTTAGGATCCGGTTTTCAAATGACCGTCCTTCTGATAAAGAAAACTTATTTCTAAAAATTAAATCTGGCTCTGAACTATTTCTGTATTTTCTCCTGAGTACTGTAAGAATGCAACATTTGACTGGGAAGAGTCGGCTGGTTGCCATCCACTTTTGTGTGTGCTATAAAGATAGAAGTAACAAGAGCTGGCACCACTTTCTGGTAAACTATAAGATATTTTAGAGAATCTTCCTCTGACTGGGTATATTCAATGCGTGTATAATTGGTAATAACTCAAATTTCCCCCAAACTGATTTTGCTTTTGCTATTTCAGTTTCTATCTTTGCGAATGACTTGATGAGTCAAAAGACTTTACTTTCTGAACAATTCTCTGGATTGAAAACTGCCTCCGTTCTTCATTCCGGTCTTTTTTGGTGTGTAAGTTTCAGGTCTTTTTGTAATCATGCTGCTTTTGTGCGCCTTTGATTCTGAGCTTTAGATGACCTATCGGCATCAGCATCTGTTGAGTGATACTCTGGAATCTGTAGTCCTATCGTATGCGGCACCTGTTTCTGAAGAGATTCCTTCTATGTTCTCTGAGCATTGGCGCTTTCCCCTTTTCCTTAGATGTTTCCTGCATATTGCTTCATGTTATTTCCTGTTTTATAGTTTACGCAAAGGAAAAGAGTAATGGTAATAAAGATTGACATGAAAGCTTCAAATCTTATGTATGCATAATTATGGCATTCACAGCGAACTGACCCTTCGAAAAACAAAAAGCAGTCATTCCTGGATACTTTGGCGTACAATCATTAATTTCTTTTTTAAGGCGCGCGCTTAATTTTGATTAATGGGCAGCTTTCCTTGAATACTGTGCTGAGGAAAATTCGCGCTCATCGCAGATTGTGTTATAGTATCGTGGCATCGCAATATCGGATCATCGCAGATCGCAGATCGCAGAAATTAGTCACCGTGTGCTACTTTATGCGATGTTGCGATATGCGACGTCGCACATCGGCCGTCGAAGATTTCTTAAGTTTTTCTTTTAAGAGTGCTTCATAGTGAATGTGATGCGATTATTTTCGCATTGTTCTTTCGTAGTTTATTATGCTCATAAAAGAAATGTTTCATTGCTTTGTCGCGATAAAATTTTAAGGAATAGAAAAAACAAAAATGTTCCTAAAACTGTTTGTTTGAATTTTTATTAAGGGTTCCCATTTTCTTGGTGTTATTGCTAATATCAAACAAAAAGGGGGGTTGTTGGTGGCCACAACAGATCACAAGACAAGGGGGTCTCATCACGAGCCAACCAGCTCACATTTGTTATGTCTTGTGAATGGAAGTGTTATATTACAGGTCACCAAGCCTAAACATTGGGTTTCAATTAGTAATTTCAAAAAAACAAAAGGGAAAACAATAATGACAAATAAGTATATGGAAATCTTGCTCACTCTAAAACCCTAAACATATGGGATATTGATGCATCCGTGTTAAATGGTAACCCTGACGAGGCTATAGATGCCTGTTGGAAGCAATGGCTATATATAAGTAAATATTTAGTTAGTCTCTTTTTAAAAGTTGCTTATTTATTATTTTTTGTACTTTGATATTCCTCTCTGAAAATGTATATACTAGTTTCATTGATCCTGTAACTATTTTTGGCTCTTTCTTGTCTGCAAACCCATCTAAAGGAATACATGCTCGATATCTACCACTTAACATTATTATCAATTGATCTTCTCTTTCTAATTGCAGGTAGAGATAAAAGGTCCTTCCCATTGAGCTGTCAATTGTTGGCAGGCCAACCCCTCCCATCTCATTCATTGGTGATGATATATGCCCACTCTTTGCTATTTTTAATTTTTGATTTGATTCATAAGGATTTTGTTTTTTAATGCCTTCTAGTTGCTTGAGAATAGTTATCATTGTATATTCAGACTTAGATTTTGTTTGATCTTATCTTGATTAACATTGATAATCATACCCCAAGGTCATAACCATTGGTGCATTCGAACTCACACAAGACACATTGTATTAGAAGCTATTACATAATTTTAAATTTTTTGTAGCAACCATTTATTTATCATTTGTAATGTTTTTTTGGGGGGCTTTTATCCTATGTTATGTTCGAATTGCATGTATATTTATTTTTATACCCTTTCAGGACCTATTTACATAATTCTATCCTACTTATTTCAAACTCATTTTGATGGTGTTAATCATTACTATTTAAACCTATGATTAAACACCTATTGGATGATTATTATTCGAAATATGTATTGTTAAAACCTTAGCCTAAACTCTATAAATGTATTTATAACCCTCTGGAATGAGGCCCTGATCACGAGGATTGGGGAATGGGATTACAAAGGTGATGTGAAGTGCCATGATCACGGTTTAGATGGACATATACATTTGTTATTTTTTGACGATCCAGATTGTAAACCCTGTCACAACTGTACCTCACAATTCATTGCTCAAATTGATTAGGATTTTCGAAGCATGTTCCATCGTTCATATCAGTAGTCTCTTCTGATAGAAAGTGAGTGCTTTGAGATTTTATTCATCCTACAGTAGTCCTGGAATGTGCATGCTTAGTATTGTTTCATTGTGTCTCGAGCGGTTCAATATGAGACTCAGGGAATTTACATGTTAAAGGCCTATGATGACTATACGCATTTGTTTCATACCATTGGTTGGTTTGAATTTTAAAATTGTTTCAAGGACATAACCAAGCAGTAACGAAGGTTCTCGCTGCTTCTTTCAATGGTCGTAGGGTTAAAATTGGCTATATTCAGTTTATAGTCGACCTCGAGTTCACTGCATAAGCCATCGGTCTGTCTCTCGAAGGTGAGAAATGGTCGAAGACCAAGAAGATAAATAAGGTTCCATGGAAGAAATTGTTGTCTAAAAGTTCATACTCCTACAATGTTAAATGTATTTCAGTTACCCATTTGAAAATTGAATGGAAAAACATTTTACTTTTTATCAGAATGTATATAATGTGTGGAGGATAAATAAGGTTCCATGGAAGAAATTGTTGTCTAAAAGTTCATACTCCTACAATGTTAAATGTATTTCAGTTACCCATTTGAAAATTGAATGGAAAAACATGTTACTTTTTATCAGAATGTATATAATGTGTGAAGGCTACTACAATTTGGTGTTTTTGTATCATGTTAGATTGTTAATGGTTTTTATGGGTTATCCTCTGAATCTCTCACATTTCTTGTATTTTTTTTTTGGTTAAAATGAATTCGACATATAAGAAGTGGAAAAATGACCATTATCTGATTCATCATGGTTTAATTGCAATTCTGGTTAAGTTTTAGCTTAGTAAGCTAGGGTTATAATGAGAGTTTTTTCTTTCAAAGAACGGTTTTTTTGATAAACCCCAACCCGAGGAATCTTTCCCTTAGGTGTCTTTGGACACTGATGTAGAAATTGATGACATTCCTAATGAACCCTAGGGTGATGATACCCATATTAGCGACCTTGAGTCAGTTTCACAACTCGTATCTTCGGGGAAAAAATAAGATAACTTTTCGACACCCGAAACCCTAAGGTTATGTCGCAGT
Organism: Pinus taeda; assembly: GCA_000404065.3. Classification (NCBI taxonomy): domain Eukaryota; kingdom Viridiplantae; phylum Streptophyta; class Pinopsida; order Pinales; family Pinaceae; genus Pinus; species Pinus taeda. The sequence continues at coordinate 115,870 of APFE031144306.1, forward strand.
TAGAATGTTAATCCCACTATGGAGGATGCTATGGTTTGAAAGGTGTCTAGTCGATGGGGTAAACATGCAGTTAAGAAGGAAAATCCTCAAGTCAACTCTTTCGATCTCGACCCTACAACACAATACATAGAAAGTTGGGATAATGATAATCATATGAAGGAAAAAATTATTAAATAAAAAAAAATCATGCTACTACATGACAGGAAAAGACCCCCCTCTACCCTGAAGTTAACCAGGAACAAAGTTCTCCCCATGATGCTAAAAATCCACCAGAATCAGAGAATAAGTCTCAGAAGGATGCTTCTGAGTCGCTGTTAGATCTTTGTTGGCACCAACAGTACTTGGTGGCAGTTCCATGACTCACCCGTCAAATTGAACAATTGACCCAGGAAAATGAGAAGTTGAGGGTTGCCTGTAATCCTCATATTAATGCTAAGAAGCCAAAAACTACACAGTTTGTTGAAATTTCTCAAGTTCCAGACACTCACATTATAGTAAAGATTGCCAAATTCATGTTGATGGTCTCTTAGGAACCAAAAAGCACTAGATATTTTTTTATTTTTATTTTTGATATTTCTTTGAGATTGGTATTGAGGTAGTATTTTATTGTTGATTTCAGTGTTTCTTATATAAAGTAAAATTAGAGTTTGAAAATATATTAATAAAAAAGAAAGGAAAAGGATGCTACAAAATTTCTAATTTTGTAACATTCTTATTTGCTTTATATTATTTTTAATGTTTTGTTATGTATTTTCACTAGACAAAACATTGATGAAATCTGTTATCACTCCTGTGGGACACACCTGTTCAAATCAGGACATATCCCCGAAAGTTATCTTTTCATTGTCTTTAATAGTGTTTTTAGTAAGATCGGCTAGCTGGCCTAACAAACAGAAAATTATTTTATTATTTTTTGTATTCATACAATTTCAAAGTTTAATTGAAGTAAAAAGAAAAGGGGGAACCCGAGGGAGGAGAGGGAGACATTATTCTGACAGAGAAGTGTTATTTCTTGACTATGGAATGAATGATAGTTCTAACATTTTGATGTGGTTTGATTCCATCAATGTGTTGCGTTTTACTCCTTCCATAGTCATAATTTAAACTTCACAATACCTTGTGGTTTATGGAATGTATTCGCACGTGTTAAGCTGACTTTGTGCGCTAACAAGCGAATGTTTTTACTCATTTATATGTTATTTCAATTTTACTACTCAGATTTGCTTGACTTATTAGTTGTTTTCCTACAGTGACTTGTGCTATAAGAATAATAATTTGATTCTGATGGTTGGATTAACTAGAATAGTATATAGTTAATTTACTATTTTTCTCTTGAATCTGTAGTAGAAATATTTCAGTGAATGTTACGAATACTATTCCGTTAAGTATTGATTTGATGATAATTTGATTTGATTTGTTTATCACCAAAGATAGTCTGAGTTGTCTAATACGTAGCATTCATTTTTTAATTTTCTCTCTCGCTTATAAGTCTTGGCCAACCTGTAATTGTAAGGTAGAATAACTAATTTAACTTTTGTCTTTTCTTAATGATTTCAAAATCAAATAGAGTTCTTTTTACATTGTGTTTACATAATAGTGTGAACTACTTGTTTTGATTACAATTGTTCATTATATTTCATATTACATTTAGAAGAGAACTAATTTTTATCTCTGTTGATGAAATAATTTTCTTTGGATTTTTCTCTTCTTAAAATAGTTGTTATATTATAACATTTTTTCATTGCGCTAGTTGCATTGAGTTCTAGCCTTCTTTTTTGTATCATTGTATTGTAAATATCATAATCTAATTTACTTAGTTAGTAGTAGAATAGTATTGATTACATATTTTTATATTTTCCATTAGAATTCTATTAACATCACTCAAGAAATTAGATATCATTTAATTAAGTTTAGGAAAATATAATGTATACCATAGTTCTAGGATACTTTCATGGTGTATCTACTTCATAAGAGGAGGAAGCAAAAGGCTAACAGAGCCTTTAAACCCGTCTATAATGACTACTCTAAATAGTTGGGCCTGTGTGAAGATCTTTGGTCAGGGTTGTCTCGCCCTTGTTGACATATGTGTCTCAATGCCTGCGTCAATAAAGTGTTGACTTGGTGCTTGGAGGAGGTCTTGGCTTTGGTATTTGGGTCTTATGTTTCTCATTTTATAAGAAGAGAAGAGATTATTTCTGGGTTTTCCCCTTTGGAGGGGTTTTTCCCTGGCTTGGAGGCTAGCTTTTATGTCCACCGTCTTTTATGATGATCTGAATTGGATCATTATATTGTTTGTCATCCATCTCGATGCATTTGGAGTGGAAAAAGTGGAATTAGCTCACGATAATTTTTTACTGGTGTGATCCAGTTTGGAAAAATAGGGCCTGGAACCTTTTCATGTTATTCTACACAGAGAGACCTTTCCAACAACGCAAGAAGTGCATCAATCGAAGTCCGTATGCAAAAGTTATGCCACTCAGAAGTTGACCTTCTTGTTTTCACACCTATAGTTTAGGAGGATGTCATGTCAGCCCCCATTATTCATGGAAAAGGGTCTAGCGACATGTTTGTGATGTAAAAGACTCTAGAAGATTCTATTTTGTAACTCTAGTTAAGAGTTGATGTAGTCAAACTTAACCACTAGTAGGCTATTGGGTTGTGTTATAACCGTGCCACTAGGAGGAAGAGACATTCCATTCTTTTCGAGAGCATTTTGTTCCATAGTTGAGCAAAGATAGCCATAAGAGATAGGAGGTAGAGCAAACCGAGAGGATCTATACACTGTAGCATCCCACGGGCCATAGACATTACTTCTTTGTACCTGTATCCATATTTCCAAACAGAGAAAGAGGGAAAACCAGCCTCACCTTCCAACCGAGTTTTCTCTCGAAAGGGTTTCCCAAAGATCATATCCTGCGGCTTATATGTGTGTGAGCTTATTTTGTCATTCTCTACTTTTCTGCACAATTTATGTTTGCATGCATGCACTAATTATAGTTAAATCCATAGATATTAAAGTTTAATAAACTGTAATAGTGTATAATCTCAGATTTTAAATATAATATTATCATATCTGTTGTGAGAAATTGTCTAGTGGAATATCCACAATAGTTTATGGATCATATGATCTTCATGGTTTATGCTCTTGATATTTGTTTGATGAAAATAATATAATAAAGAACATAACTAAATTTCACAAGCAATTATCAAGGAAAGGAGAATTGTTTAATTAGTTTCCCTACTTGATTCTCCAACATGGTATTAGAGCTATGGTGAAGAGAAGGAAACTTGAAGATCATCTTAATTAAATAAGAGAATGTTTCTTTTCAAAGGGAATCATTTTCTAAGGACACAAGGAAGGGCATAAGAAGACCTGTTGACCTAGAAGGAAGGTTACTACATCAATCTCTCATTGAAAACCTCACCATCTTAAGAAAATATATCTACTTTTTGTGAAATTTTCTGAATCTAATAAACCAGAAATCATACTGCAGTAAACTGATTTACATTACCTACTTGTTTTCTTCATTTAACAAGTTATTTTCGGAAAATATTCAGAAAATATAAATGTAAATACACTATAGCCTACACTAATATACAGATCAAGAACTAAAAAATAAGTGAGACATCATGCAAAGGACACACTTATTTTTGGACTAAACGTCCCCAGAAAAAAACCTAATGCGAGAAAATTGGTGCAACAACACTGAGGGTTTTCTATTATTAAGCAGAAGTTATGAATACAAATGTTTGTTTCCCTCCTGGAAAACTAGTGATAAAGAAATACAATGACAGAGAACCTGAGTGAGTTTTACCTCACTTCACTGGATAGAATCTGGTTGATCCAGCAGCAAAACTGGCTAGCCCTGGCTACAACTTCACCGCCCCTTCGAAGTAACTACGTGGGCCTTCGTGGAGTTCTCTGAGGCTTTGTGCTAGCTCTATGTTAGCCTTTTTTCCCACTGCGTCTACTTTCCCGGCAGTTCCGACAGCTCTTCGACTTTTTGCGTGGAAGGCATCTCTTCCTCTGCACTGGCCCTCCTGGCTCTGTGTCATCTCTCCTGGCTACTGTGCTGCCTCCACAAGTATCCCTTCACCTCTCTATCTGTATTCCCAAACTATCACTGCCCCTCAGTTGCAAGATCTCCCCAATCGATTTCCCTCTTGAGAACTTCTTACCTCAGAAAATCGATTTCCTCATCTCTTTGTGTGTCTTCTCCAACTGACCCAAGCCTCCATTTATACTTTTCTTGTTGATGAATCAACAACAGAGATTAAGTCTCTAATCAACGACTAAGATTAAATTAGACTTTATCCTCGTCTCTTAGAAGCTTCTCACCCATATTTTCATTAATACTCATTAATATTTTTATTTTCCTAAGTTTAGACTTAGGAACCCCATTAAAAATATTAATTATTTTAATAAAATACAATCTGGGTGGAATTTCACCAAACGATTTTTGTGTCATGGATATCTCATGTGTTCTATCCCTTCCACAAAATTTTGGAGCTAGAGCACATCCGATGCTACCCAAAATCAACACTCCATCTTAGCAAGGAATGTTCTCTAGCAATACTTCCCAGTAGAAGTATCACACTGATCCACTGCATCGACCCTCTGCGTTGCTGATGCTTGGCCTACTTCCCCTCATCCACTGCATTGTTTCAACCTGTACTGCTGCACATGACACTTCCATTGCCACTGCTGCATCTGTACTGCATCTCCCTCTCAATATGTTGCATCATGCTGCCCATAGCACTGCCACTGCTAACTACTGCACTATAACTCAGTTGTTGAGAAGTAAGCAACTAAAAAGCCACCCAAAATCTGACATGATGGTTAGTCGGGATGTCCTCTAGACGATGACATGATGGTTAGTCAGGATGTCCCTGGATGTCCCTTTGTGCCTCCCACACTGCTTCAATACTCTAATGTGTTGCTTCAGACTTTGGTACTCTAGCTCTGCCAATGTTCCTCCATCATCCTTCACACCAACTGACTCCCGTCATTCTACTATTGTCATTAAGGGCTCCCGTAGCTATATGTGATCCAAGATTTTTGGCACCTCAAGGATCCTTCCCCCTTGTGTAGTCCTCCCGGCTACAACTCAATATCGCCCCACCTCTTCTCTAGAGGTGCATGAGCACTCATGGCGCAATCATCATCATCTCCCTCTTTGTCAGCTTGCGCTGGAGAAGCATTTGAATCATACTTTTCTTCCTTGCCCTTCTTCCAAGGGAACTGAGTGGAAAAATGACCCAGTTCACGACATCTGAAGCATATGAATTTGGATATATCTTTCTTTTTCCTCTTCTACTGCCCTTGTTGTCTCGTTGATGCGAGAGTTGAATCCTCTTCCTCCTTCTTAGTCCTGATCCCTTTGTCACTACTTACCTCCTTGGTCAACCATTTAACTCTTCTTGTCGAAGAGTTTCCCACATCTCCTCCCAACTGAGGAGAGAAGACCTACCCAAGATGCTCTGGAAAAATGTTTCCCAATCTTCAGTGACTGCATTCAGGGCAGTCCTGACCATGAATTCATGATCTCATGTAGACCTTATGAAAGTTAGTTGGTCTCAGATCCCTTGCAACCTGAGAAGGAAGGGATCAATTTCTTCTCCCTTTTTCATCTGATATTGTCTCATCTGACTCTCAAGCAACATATTCCATTGAACGGAAGTTCCCTTGTACAAGGTGGTCAAGGCCTCACACATTTCCCTTGTTGTGTCCTTCTCAACAATATGTGGGATCACATGATCCTTGACCCTGTCCAAGGTCACACACTTAGCTTTTTCCTGAGCCTCCTCTTACTTCTTGAGAGGATCAGCATCAACCGGAGCAACAACTGTCTTCAAGGCATAATCCTTGATGTGATTTTTGTCCAAAACTACCAGGATACTTACCTTCTAGATGACAAAGTTGGATACTCCATCCAACCTATCCTAATCCCTTAGTCCATTAATTTCCATATCTTCTCAAATGTATGTTGAACTGGTTTCGTTCTCCCTCTTTCGCTTCTTCCCCAACAAAACTCGGATCTAAATTTATTTGGCCCTAGAAATACTCTAAGGAACAAGCTCCCTCTTGAATTTGATTTCCTTCACGGAAATCCTTCTACCAACAACTGTCGAACCACCCCTCTCTGATATCTCTTTACTGCTGCTCAACACTGGATCTAGATTTATTGGCAAGAAATATTCTGAGGAACTGATTCCCTCTACTTTTCTTCAGCCCCACTAGGTATTGTTTCGCACCAACAGAATCAACACCCCACCAACAACTCTAGATGAAGTTTGCGCTGCACCTCTAGCCCCGAAAACTGGAAAAATGAGACTCAACAGTCTCTATGTTGGCCCAGAAATCACTGCGTTGCCATCTGTAGCTACGATGTCACATAAACAGGCTAACGTAGGCTTTGCATGAGCCTCTTTTGGTGATTGCATCACCCCTCCTCTCCTCTCTCAGCTAAAAACTGCGTTGTCTCTTGGGACAACTTTCTTCAGCACATATTCTCGTCTGTCCTTTCGTTGATGGCTTAAGTCCTCCTTGATCTGCAATTTCTCTGATACCATGTGAAAAAAAATCTGAATGTAATAAACCGGAAATCCTACTGTAGTAAACTGATTTACATTACCTACTTGTTTTCTTCATTTAACAAGTTATTTTCGGAAAATATTCAGAAAATACAAATGTAAATACACTACAACCTACACCAATATATATATCAAGGACTAAAAAATAAATGAGACATCATGCAAAGGACACACTTATTTTTGGACTAAATGTCCTCCGAAAAAAATCCAATGTGGGAAAATCGGTGCAATAGCTTTGAGGGTTTTCTATTAATAAGCAGGAGTTCTGAATACAAATGTCGGTTGCCCTCCAGACAAACCAGTGAAAGAGAAATACAATGGTGGAGAACCTAAGTGAGTTTTACCTCACTTCACCAAACAAAATTTGGCTATGGCAGAAAAACTAGCTGGCCCCGACTACAACTTCGCTGCCCCTTCACAGTAATTGCGTGGAGCTCTCTGAGGCTCTGTGTCAACTATTCTTCCCACTACGTCAGCTTTCTCAGTTGTTCCGTCAATTTCTAGTAGCTCCCCGACTTTCTGTGTGGAAGGCAGCTCTTCCTCTACGCTGACCCTCTTAGCTCTGTGTCAAGGCTGTGTGGGCCCAGACTGGCCCAGTGTCAGCTCTCTTGACTATTGCGCTGCCTCCACAAGTCTCTCACTGCCTCTCTATCTGTATTCTCGAACTATCATTGCCCCTCAGCTGCAAGAGTCCCCAATCGATTTCCCTCCTGAGAACTTCTCACCTCAGAAAATCGATTTCCTCAATCTCCTATGTATCTTCTCCAATTGACCCCAAGGCTCCACTTATACTTTTCCTGTTGATGAATCAATGGCCGAAATTAAGTCTCTAATCAACGGATAAGATTAAATTAGACTTGATCGTCATCTCTTAGAAGCTTCTCATGCATATTTTCATTAAGACCCATTAATATTTTTATTTTCCTAAGTTTAGACTTAGGAACCCCATTAAAAATATTACTTATTTTAATCAAATATAATCCTGGTGGAATTTCACCAAATTATTTCAGGGTCTTGGAGATGTTATGTGTTCTAGCCCCTCCAAAAAATTTCGGAGCTAGATCACATCTGATGCTACCCAAAATCAACATTTTCCTCTCTCTTGAAGGCTCTTTTCTATTGAAGGACATCTTTGAGATCTTTTGAAGGTTCTTGAAGGCTTCAAAATAGTTAAAGGTGTCATCTATAAGGAAACTCATTTGACAAGTAAGTACCATATCTTCCATGTCTCAATATACAAATCAAATGACTATGTTTTGCAAGGAAAGAAACAAACTTCTTGGATCAACAAACTTCCTAGCATGGAAGGAGAGAATTAATTTGGTGCTCATAGAAAATGAAGTCATGGAATATGTTCTTGGAGAAATTACTCAACCAAACAAAGAGAAGACTCAAGAATTAGCAAGATACAAGATGGAAGAAGTGAGGTCACAAGGGATTCATATTGAATCTATAAATGATCATCTCATTCCTTTTATTGTTGATTTGAGTACCTCTAAAGCAATCTATGATAAGTTGGTGAAATTGTATTGTATAAGTACATCAAGTCAGAAAATATCCTTGAGGAATCAACTATACAAAACAAGGAAGTCAAAGAATGAAGATATGTCCACATATTTTATAAATATCTCACAATTAAGGGATCGATTGCAAGGGCTTGGTGAAGTCATCTTCGATTTAGAGATGACTACATGTGTGCCAAATGCTTTGCCACCTGAATGGAGCAATTTTGCAACTAGTGTCGACTCAAGAAAAGATACTACTCTCTTTGATGAACTATGGCCTCAATGTATCTTGGAAGAAACAAGGATAAAGGCAAAGGATGACACTGAATCAAATGAAAAGTCTCAAGCTTTAAAACCAAGAAGAAGAAAGGGAAGTTCAGAAAGTCTAAAGGAAAACTAGATATGTCCAAGATATAATGCTTTGGGTGCAATGAGTATGGAAATTTTAAGATGGATTTTCCAAACAAGAAAAACAACAAAATAAAGGAAAAGAGTGGAGATCACATAGTTGAAGAAAAAGAAGAAACCGAGAAGAAGTCGAAAGGTGAAGATACCAAGGATCTATACTATTGAGGGAGATCCACATCTATCACGTTTACTTGCAGTTTATATTTATTTGATTAAAAAGTAGAAGTTAGAGTAGCATGCATTGTTGCATTCTCTAGAAGAGTCATAATTTTTGTGGCATCATGAAAGGAAGCATAGCATCATAGAAGGAAACATATGATAGTAGAAGTTTTAGAGTCTACATGATCAAATTTCTTTGTAATAAGTCATTTAGCTGACAAGAATGAGAATATTTGGAGCATCTTGCACATAACAATTCATCCAAGTATTTTCTAACATAATGTTAGAGATAGTGATCTTGCAAAAAGGATAATCAAGATCCTCCAATAAGAAACATCATACAGGTAAGGTTCTTTAATATTTGAAAGAATAATTATGACATTTAAGTATGGAAACCATTATCTTGAAGGATGAAGGGATGATGATGGTCAAGTTACAATTTGAAAGGTAGAATTGAAGTCTTTCTTCTCTTAAGGGAAGCTTATCTTCGATAAGAAAATAAGCAAGCTCATTCAAAGGAAGGATATCTAGATGGTTAAAGATATGCATGTCTTTAGTAACTCTTCTCTAGAAGGTAGAATTCATGTGTACATGAACTTTGCAAAAAGAGTTGGTCGTAAGAATGTGCTCAGTAACATGAGCATGAGAGGTCTTCCATGTGGTTACTTGATGTTTGGAAGAAGAAGTTTTGTTATGATTTGGAATGGCTAAGGATAAAGACTCTTCCACGAGATAGTATGACTTAGAGATGATTAGATTTATCAACATCAAATATGGTGTCCTGAAGAAAGAAAGAGAGTTGATAATGACAACTCCTAGGAAGAAGATATTGTAGCTTGATGATTAGTTCGTTCCATGGGCACTTTTATTAAAAGTGAAAGCATGGAGAAGGATCCTTGTACAATATAGAGATAGACGATAGGGAAGTATGTTGATATCAAAGAGAACAAGTAATCAAAAGGCCATTATGTTGAGGTAATTATAATCTTAATGTTTTGGTATTGGTTATCTGGTTGGTACATGGTTTTGCTACCTGGGAAAATGTTGCAGAAATGCATAATTGTAGTTGAGGGAAGTGTATCTACAAATGTTTGTTTTGAACTCAATTCAATGAATACATGGATTGAGTGGATGGATTTGGTAATCCTTGGATGATTATATGGTCAATATGTCTACATCATCTTGGGATTTAAAGGAAACAATACAAAAGGATAACATGGTGTTTATGTTTCAATGACAATGAAGATCAATTTCATGATTTGAGGGAGCTATGACTAGCTCTACTTTGATAAGCTCAATATAATTCCTTTGTTGATGATTACTAGACGAAAGTGATATAAAAGGTTGATGGCTTGGACCTTGTCACAGATTGGCTCCATTATATCTAGAAATATAAAAGCTCAATATGATGAGATACAAAATGAAAGGAGCCTTGTGGCTACTTGAAGATATCTATGAAGAACTAGTAGTTGATGTATTGATAAAGACACATGGTTATGACTTCCCAATTGAAGGGAAGTAAGGAATATCCTCTCTTGAGAGGCATTAAGAAGTCTCCTTAAATTTTTATGAAGGATAAATTATTTATTCTCTAATCAAGAAGGAATGAGGATCTCCTCTTTTATTAAGAGGGAGTGATGTTAGACATCATATTCTCCATGTGTCATGCATTAAACCAAGACTAACAATTGTAAGTCTAGTGAAGGCACCAGGAAGGAGAATGTAGGATTGGATAAGCATCTGATATTGATACTCCTTGCAGATAGAAAATCCAAGATATGACGTAGTATTGTGTACCGAAACTCTTTGAGGATTGGACAGGTGTCTAAGGAAATAATGGTCGAAGAGGACTAATATTACTTGAGGATTGGAAATCCAAGAAAATAATAGTACTAAAAGGACATACCTAGTGAACGTTTGGATGGGGTATGTTCCTTAAGGGGTAGCATTGTGTCTCACATAAAGCCTCCCAACATTATGCTTTGATATAGATAGTGATTGTTAGTTAAAGGCCCTGTTATGTTGACAATGTTGTTTATGATGTTGATGCTTGAGAATGGCTTATCAATCTGACTCTTCTTATGAGAATATTTCAGTTTGAGAGAATCCTTGTACCGGTTGTACAATTATGAATACCTCCCTGGTTAAAATAGTGTTAGGAAATGTAACTAGATTTTGTCTTCATAATTGTCATTACACTCATGACATTATGTATATCTTATGTAATAAGCAAAAGAAGAAAGAAAAATATTATTTTCAAGCATGGTTTTATTGCTCCATTTAATTGGCCAATTAGGTCAAGCATACATTTTATTCTACTAGGGTTTTTCAAGTCAAAAGAGTCATTATCATTTGTATAATACCCATTTGGGAAAGTTGTAATACGTAAAAGATATCATTTTTGTGTCTAGAAAGTCAAATTTGACCCCCAAGGCCAAGTTGGCCCTGCCAATGAAAAGTTAGCCTAGGAGAGGCCTATTCGACCTCATGAGAAGGGTATATAAATAAAGAGAGTTCAAATTATATGTAAGAACTTTAGAAGTTCAATCTCAAGCAAGAAAAAGGAAGCAAGAAAAGCAAAGGGAAAGAAGACAAGAGGAAGTCAAAAACAAGAAGGAAGATCTGATTTTTTGGCTTGACTTCTCTCACACATGCTAAACTAGGGTTTTTGTGGCTATTAGGAGGCTGAGAATTGTAGGTTTGAAATAGAGGGCCAAAACTCTATTTTGACCATAATTTTGAATTTTGACTTTCGTTGACCTTGTTTACTTGAGCTTGTTTCAAGAAGGAATTGTTGGAGGGTTGACTTGGTGCTTGGAGGAGGTTTTTGCTTTGGTCTTTGGGCCTTGGATTTCTCATTTTATGAGAAGAGAAGAGATTATTTTTGGGTTTTCCCCTTTGGAGGGGTTTTTCCCTGGCTTGGAGCCTATATTTTGTGTCTATATTGTTTTATGGTCTTCATAGTTTATGCTCTTTTCAATTGTTTGATGAAAATAATCGAGTAAGGAACAATAAGAAGCTAACTAAAGTTCACAACAAATTATTAGGGAAAGGAGAATTGTTTAATTATCTGCCCTACTTGATTCTCCAACAATCTAGAAGTGATATGGTAGGTTGTAATACATTCCAAAAATAACTAATGAATTTGGCACCCTGTAGTGGTAGATAATATTTGTAATTTTTTGATTTAATTAGGTTGCACACCTAGTGTTTGATAGAGTGCTTGAGTGAAACTTGGTTTCTTATAAGGCTATAATATAAGAGTGTTAATGGATTCCCATGTTATTGTCATGATTATGAATGAATATTGAATTAAAACTCAGTCAAAACATCAATGCATTATGCCTATGTAGGAATAATTATTCATCTAGGTTTAGTGCAGTATATGCATTGTTATGATGGCCACATAGTAGCCTTAGTGTTTCCAAATAGTGGGAAATTGTTTACATTGCTAAATTGTCAGATATTGGGAAATATATTATGTGCATTCAAAGCTTCACCATTCAAGTTTGTAAAAAATCATCTTTGTGCCTCTTTTATAAACCAATGAAATATTTTCATTTATGCACAAACTCATTTTCAAATAAAAGATTTTTTAGATTTTTATTTATTTTTTAATGCTCATACACTGAATGTTCATGTTCATATATTGAAAACTTAGATCAAACACTAGATATTGTATTCTTGGGTTCCCACAATATCTAGTAATTGACATCACAAGTATTTTCTTATAGTGTGGTTCAACAAGTCCCTTATTGTGTTAAAACAATTTTCTAACTATTTCCCTTGTGAGCAATCATGTGCAAAATTTTTGGGTAAAAAATATGGAGCAATCTTTTAGGGAGGTATCTCTTATAGTTTTTGCTTCAGACAGAATTGTGATACATTTTAATCAACGCAAGCGTGAATTTAGTGAAAAATTCATATATAATGAAAGGATCATATGCATGAATACTCATATTTTTTTGGTTGATTGAAAGTTTAAATTGCAGGTAGAATGGCCTTGGATATGGAAATGGGTGGAAGAACATAATGAACACTAGGTGCTACCACATGTAAGACCCAAACATTATGAGAATAAACTCAGACTCATGAAATCTAATTTTTGTATGAAACATGTTTGAAAAAAAAATATATTGAAGTTATTATGATGTATATGATATATGTGAGGTGAGAGATGTCTAGGAAGGACAAATGATGGTTGTTGAAGATAAAAAACATGGAGAGGATGATATTATAGTAACATTGAAACCCTATGATATGCCTTAATTGCCATCAATATGTGTTATGCTATGTTAAGACCCACCTTGGCTATAAGTCTATAGTCTTTGTACACTTATTATGTAAGGAAGTCTTTGCAAATGATGGATCACTTGACGTTCTATGTAGCAGAGAAGGGGATGCTTGATCCTAGAGGGTGTTTTGTTGCAAGGAAGATGCGACTTGAATGAATTTGTTTTGGGGGATTCATGTTACATGTTAGTTGGGGTCATGAGTGCATTGGGTGTGTTTGAGAAATAAATCTAAGTATTATACTATATTACACACTTTATCTTGAGTTATACTTGTTTCAATTGTGAATTGAAATTCACAATTTGGAATTCATGTTGATGAAATATTTTATGCATAGAAATGGCTATGATATGCATGTTTATTTTGATAATTGTTGTAGAGAAAATGTTGGAATGATCTGTACCAAGACAATGAAGAGGATGAAATTATAGGTACAATGAAGAATAAACACAAACATTGTTGTAGTAACAATATTGAGGATGGTGTTATTCCAAGAGGGACGGGATGTAATATCTTGGTTTGAACCTCTCGAATATTATAAGTATTTTTATTTATGCAATTAATAAAAAATCACCAGGGCTAGTGGAGCAAGAGCACCTAAAGAGGCTATTGTACCACATGAGGGGAAAAGTGAGAGGGTCTTGAGAGATTTATTTCTAAAAACACATACCATATGTTACCTTGAATCTTCATTATTCAAAAATTAGTTTACAAGTTAAAATAGATTAATAGGAGTGTAGAAAATAAAACCCTAGATTTAGGCTATCACTTCCTAAAAATTTGCAATCTGCCTTCCCTACATTCTTGGAACTGGGAAGAAGTTGTTTTGGGATTCTCTTGCTATCATTCACACATGCAAAAATTTGAATGTGAGGGACAGACCTATTAGGAAGACATGAAAAAGTAGTTTTTGGGACAATGAACAACAGAAAAGCATAGTTATTCTATTATAGAACAAACTAGCCATGAAAAGGAACCATTAGACTTAGTAAAAGAGTCATGAAACCAAGGAAATTCAACAGAACTCTTGCGATATCATATTACAACTTTTTATGCACACTAAAAAGCACTAGAGAGAGGGATTTCTGACAGACTATGTTGTAAAGAGGAAGTACTCCTTGTGATGTGTGGGGTAAGCATTGCGGGTACCTAAGAGATTCTCTATCCTTAAGAAACTTAATAATGAAATTTGATTGGTTTGGATTTGTTTAATTTGAATTGGGAGCCTTTTTTTATTATTTCACTTTGGTAGTATCATAGCCTGGCTTGTTGGTGGTGTCCACATCATTTTACCTATAGGTGGATGGAAATTCCTCAGTCCTACCTAGTTGGATGGCCTAGAAAATTCAAATAAATATGTATTTTCTTTTGGTAGCTCATTATATATTTTGTTCACCAAATTTGTATGGTTGAAGAATAATAAGCTCAATAAAATGCCTAATTTGTGTTTAATAGAAGTTTACGTTTCAAAAAAATTAAGAATGTTAGACATCCAATCTACAAAATTTTGTGCAAGTTTTAGAGTTTGAATTTGCTTTGTGCCTGACTATTTTCTCAATATTTGTCACTATGTTTTATTATTTCCTTATCAATTATTGAACACATCGCAGATGCTTTGGCCTTAAGAACTTGGGTTGCATAACCCATAATCTAGATGTAAAAATGTTGGTAAAAATTTTTGGTGTCATATCTTCAATGTAATTTAACTTGGAAAAATAATCAAAATAATCCAAAGAGTGAGGGAGATATAGAAAAGGCTTGATTATAAATGAATAAATTGTAATAAATAAGAATTAGGCACCTAGGAGAACAAATGGGGTGATGGAAAGAAAGATACAAAAATCAATTTCATAATTAGAAATATAAGATTTTGCATGATGGTATGCGTTTAAGTAACATATGAATTAAGGAAACAATTAGATAATAATTTTGCATTAGAGTCATGTGGAAAGGAATGGGGAGGAAGAAATGAGGAATTTACAAATTGAATAATTTAGGATTTTATATGGAGTCACATTACTAAGTTAAATAAATATTTTTTCCTTTCGGAAGATGTGTTCCTTTTGTCTATTCATCATCATCCACTTCTCTCTTTCTTCTCAATATATATTTTTAGATGTGGATTTCAATTAAGGTTAAAAGGGGATATTTTGAAGAGGGCCTTCTACTTGTATGATCCCATGGCCTTGTCTTAGGGCGGCAATCTTGTTAGGATTCCTTTGACTTGAAAGAAAATCATCCCCGTGCAATTAATTTCATGTTCGTATTCAATTAAATACAACATTCTATTTCTATAGTTGAAATTGAAATTCTTATATATGTTTAAGATTGCAAATTGTAATAATTTTTATTATCTGTTTAATTATGGCAAGACTATAAATTCCATTATATGTTTTATAATGGATGGAATTATGTGTTTATGATGGGTATAATTTTTTTTTGTCTAATACATCATAGAAATATAAAATAAATGGATTATTTGAGTGATCAGAATTGATCCAAGGTTAAAATACACATATATTTGTTTAAATAAAACTCTATCCAAAAGTGTATTTTATGAGTGACTTATGAAATGAAATTGTTGATAATATCTCATTCATGACAATGGAATTGAGGGCACCATGGAAGTATGGTATTTTTAAGGATTGAAATAATTTACATATGTTTAGTATTCTAGGCGACTATTCTAGTTTGAAAAAAACATGTTATTTACTACTAAAACTAGTTGATTTTTGGCGAATATTATCAATCTAGTCATATTTGTGTATAAAAGGGCAAATTTTAAACCAAATGGGAAAATATTTTTTTCAAAAAATGGAAAAAAACAAACAGTGAGCTCGCAAAATTTCTCCCATAAAAAATTCCCCACATACAAACTTAGGATCAAGTTTAGGGATTTCATGAATCACTAAAAAATATAAATTATTAATGCAAAGAGACATTTTTTTGTGAAAGTTGTCACTATTTTAGTTTTTTCTCATTTTAGGGAGGGTATTTGAATGCCTTTCCTCAACAATAAACCTTTCACATAATTCTATTTCTATGGAATATGTACAAAGGCATTTAAATATTTGTGAGTTTCACCTCTATAAGAAACTTAAATCAATAATGCCATAAATCTCTAAATTTTGCACATTCTTTGCATAAACTTTCCATATTTATAGACAAATACTAATTTGTGTATACATTGTCTTCGTATCAAGGTTTCAAGTCCAAACTACAAAGTTATTGAACTTAAAGTAGTTATGTAATACATAATGTTGTTTACAAGAAAACAAAATTCACTCACATTTAATCATCATTTTGAGTGCCATTTAGCAACTCCATTACATACATGTCCCTTTTAGTTGGGGTGGGGGGGGGGGGGGGGGGGGGGGGGTGGTTAGGACACCTCATGGTGTTAAAAGTGGAAGAAAAAAAATGTATATAAGTTGAGATGGAAATTATAGTTGGAAACAATTTCCAAGAGCCTATTTCCTTGAGGTTTATTTTCCTAGTGGAGTTGAGTTTCAAGCCATGGCGAAGTGGTGGAAGGAAACAATGCGCAAATCTAAACAATAAAAGCTGATCTAGAAGCCATAGTGGTGGCCTTCTATGAGTCATCCATGGAGCTAGGGTCATTCCCTTCTAGATGGTAGGGAAAAGAGAATCCTAACCCACGACAAAATGAGGACATATAACCCTATATTTGCCTACTAAATCCTAGACATGTGAGAAAATGAGGGAGGGGAAGGGAAAGGATAGTTTTATTGAATAAATAAAATATAGTTGCAATCAAGTCAAGATCGAAGGAGGAAATCTAGAGATCTTGAGTTTTGTTAAAAAGTAGACTGTGAAAACTATTACAATTCAGTTTAACCTAGGAATCCTGAGCACAATGATAGTATGTGTTGTTAGGTAAAATTCGAAGTTCAAGATTTCTTGGAGCCGAAAAGGGTTTTAACCACAATGGGGCTAAATATTTAGAATGTGAAATCCTTGTAAAATATAAATTGACCAAAGGTATTGCAAGCTTCATTTTCTCCTTCAGAGGAAGCCCCTTTTTCAAATTGGTATCAGAGCCAGTAACGGTTTGGTTCATATAGGTATTTATATTTTAAAATCTCTCAAAATATAACATGGAACCAGGAAGAAGATATGTTTCATTCAGAGAACTTTAGAAAGAAGAAACACAAGAAAATAATTTTGATATGGCAAATATGTTTCACAGTGCATCATCTTCAATGATTAATTCTGTAGAAATAGAGTTAATAGAAAGTCTGCCATCAGCCCGATGGGCTCTCCCTTCCATAAGCCCATCAGAAGTTTATGGTGATTTTTCTGTGTTTCATTTGAAAGCTATAACTAGAGTCACTGTTAAAGAATTTTTCTCTCAGATCTAAGAAAATGTTGAATCCATTCAAACCATTTCCCTTTTAGATCCTAAAAAGCTTTAGAAAGAAGCTTGGAGACATGGTACTTCTTATCCACATCTTGGCTGTATTCGGATGGGCATAAATTCTTTAACCCACAAAGGGCTTAATACATATGTGATGGCTACTATCAGAGATCTCACGCATAACAGATATACTAATTCATTAATTGGTGGTATCATGGCTCCTTTATCAAATGGTCCTGTATGGTTTGATTGCCACCTAAATTTCTCAGTATATGTGTATGATGAACACATTAAGGACATCCTCCAATTGCAAATCAAAATTAGTGGTTTTGATATGAAAAGAAAAAGGACAAACATTGTAATTCATACTAGAGGGTGTTTTAGGCACACCAACACATTATATCCATCCATTTTGCATACACACATCCAAGAGTCAAAATCCTGCACCCTGGTAATCATTGATGCTTGCAATAAAAAAATTAAGCATCAGACCATCAAATGGGAATATCTCAACTTTCCTGAAAACTGGGTGGTAGATCTACCTTAGTCACCCAAAGTTCAAAGTATCACGATTGCTTAGATACAAGAAGGACTAGCTAAAGCTACTATGTCTTCCCTAGAAGATCTACTTTGGATTGCAAAAGAATACAAGAAGCCTGTCAAGCCACAAAATACCATATAAACTTTGATCATATTTAATGTTATCCATCTACTTCCACATCTGTAAATATTCCATCTATAAGTTGCTCACATGTTGATTTATTTGAACTTCCTTAGTTATTACATTTTTCCACTCTTGAAGTAAAATGTCATGTCTGCCAAACAATAGTTTGATTACAATCTCTCGTAGATCTTGTTTTCCACAAAAATCATAATCCCAGGACTGGAGAGGCCCCTTCTACTATTACTACAAATTCATGTCCAAATCCAAAATGCTCTGACATTCCATTTCCTCATGACATTGTCCTAATGATTCATGAATTACCCATTCTGGAGAATGAATAGCCTCGTTTCACTAAAATGTTTAGTAAGATGAGACTACATAGGATGCCAAAATATGGCTTGGGATATCTTGAAAGACTAGACAATCTCATTCCATCTTCAAGATTTCAAAATCCTATTCCATTGGACTACAAAAAGACATCAATCCCAAAAATATACAAGTTCTTCTCCCTCATGGATGGGTGTCCCAAACATAATATCAATATAGACTGGATGAAGAACATGCTAAATTGGGATCTCTATACACATCCTGAATCCAAAGAATTTAGTCTCAACACATCTATTGATGAAAAATATGCTCTTTCTTTGGAATGGAAAAAGTACATGGAAGAAACAAACTCATGGATTTCTTTTTATGTGTGGAAGAAATTAAAGGAACAACCAGAAGTACATATGGCAGACGCAGAATCTTCATCTGCACAAAAAAAATAATGGATGACTTGTGATGGAAGCAAGTTAGAAACAAATACCACATTCCCTCCATACAAGGGAATCATGCTAGGAGAAGCTAGAAACTCAGCCAAGGCCATTCCTTTAGAATTAAAACATGATTCAACCCTAGGAATATGTGGAAGGTTCCAGAAGGCCAGTGAACAAATAAACTAGACAAATACAACAATTAAAGGGATAGAGATGAATATGTAAAAAATTCTGAACAAAAGGAATGTTTTGACTCACTATCAGTCATTGTACATAGTGTGAATAAAAATTTGAATGACGTCAACTTTTTAGTTTTTGTATTAAAATGTTTTGTCGGAGAATCAACAACACAAATTGAAAGCATGGAGAGAAAGGTAGATTATGAGTTCAAATCAACTCAGACTCTTATGCGTAAACTATCTGAAAAATTTAAGCAACTTGCAATATCTCCCAAATATAAGGATATCCCTACATCCATGTTGTTTAACCACCATGTACCCATTCAGCATGCCACAAAACCTTTAGAAAGGTTTCCATTCCTATTTCATCAAGAAAAAACAAAGCAACACACTGGCACCAAAGGATCTTTTAGTGAATCCTATTCTTTTTCATAGGGACCATGACTGAAGAAGAAGAGCCAGGATCCTCAGGACAACATCATTTTCCTATATATGATCCTTTGTCTAGCCAATTTACTAGATATCCATCTCCTGACCTCAATGGCAAGGGAAAGATTCCAGAAACTCATACCTTTTAGTCTGGATCTTATAAAAAATGGATTATTGATGGCTTGAGTGATGGTCAAATCAGACAAATGATTGACCAGA
>APFE031144319.1:30532-48722 GCA_000404065.3 Pinus taeda
GGCCTGAGGCTATTCTGTAAAGACCTTTACTTCTAAGTAAATCCACAATGTAGGACCACCATTGGAAGTAGTTGGAGCTGTCAAGAATAACTTGAATTGGACTTTCCATTTCTAACAAAAACTGAAGCTGTAGATGCCGAAACTAAGTGTTCCAATGGAAAAATCTCGAAAAATTAGGCTGATTAAAAAAAATGGCTCTGAAAACGACTTCCGAATGAAGAAGTTATGACTTTTTTAAGAAAAAATGTTGAAGATGTCAATTAAGTACGTGAATGTGCGAAAGTGAATGATAATGTTATATTTTTAAAAAAATCCCCCCTTCCAAACTTAATCTAATTAGCTCACTTTAAAAAAAATTATGTAACCTACTTTTATAAATAAGTGAAAGTTACTTTTACGATGGTACTTTATGAGCTACCCACTAAATTGTAACTTAAATAAAAGATAAAGAGACTTTAGTGTTGAAATTTGGTACCAAAGGACAGGTGGTTCCCTAAGGCTTTGATCTTTGGCCTAGGAAAAATTTCCAAAAGAATTTAATTTTTCTCCTAAAGTGACTTTATAATTTTATAAAGTCAATCCGTAATTTAAAAGTGACTTGTAAGTGATAAAGTACTAACAGTCTAATTTAAACGTGTAATTGTTAAAATTCAGAAAGAGAAAAGTACTTTTGGAAATACAATGACTAAGTGGTCTTTATTAAAGTGGGTTGAATTAAAAAATAAAAAAGTGAGATAAGAGCATTTAATTTTCAGCCACTAGATTCCAAATCTATTTCAAGCATTGGATTTAGGATCACCCAAAAGTCCACTTTAGGGTTAGATAAAGAGGAAAGGAAGGAAAAGGTCATTCATTCTTTCATGAGCAGATTGAGAGAAGGAGAGCAAGAGAGCAAGGGAGATTTCTGGACAGGGAGGAGAAGGAGACAGCAGCTTGGCACACATTCCAAGACAACAGTTTAGCAAATATGTACAGCTGATTTAGCACACAACGAAAGGCAGATTTTGGCACGATTTTCTAGAAATCCGTACAGCTGTTTGCACAGAAATCGAGGAGCAGAAATCCGTACAGCAAGTGGTTGTACCTTGGCACACAAATCGAGGAAATCCGTACAACGTATTTATGGCAGCTTGAACGCTTTTCTAAGCAGTCCGTACAACAACATTTAAGGTTGAAATTTAGGCACAAAAATCGAGGAGGTCGTACAACATTTATAGTTGTTCTGTTTTGCTATTTGCAAGTATTTTCCAGTTGGTTGTGAGGCACGAAAAACGAGATAAGTTGTAAAATTTGTTTGCTGATTTTCGCTGAATATTTCTCACTGTAAAAAGCATTTTCCAGAAATAAGGAGTTTTCGAACTGGTTTTCCCCAAGAGTTGTAGGGGGTTTTTCCAGGGTCACCTTGACCAAAAATCACTGTGTTTAAATGTGTTGAATGGCTGTTTGTATGTGCTGATTTTTATTTCTGAATTTTCCAGCATTCTGTAAAATTTCCAGAATTTGTGTTTTCAGCAAAATTTATTTTTTCAGTTGTTGAATGTATGGATATGGGAAAGGACATTTAACTATTTTGGAGAAATAAGGTGAAACTGAAAACCGGGGTGGGAAATGAGAAATTTTTACATATATGTAGCAGAAAATAAAAATTAGGAGAGATCAATCACACATTGCAACAGATAAATACCCACAACAATTCTCCATCATTCATTAATCTGGAAAATCAAGAATTTTGCCCCACAGAATTACAAGGAAAAATACATTTATTGGTAGCTCAACCCCCATTGGATGAATTCGGCCTTTGAAGGATCTCAGCGTAGAGAATTTTGACTTAACAATTTACAAGCAAATCAAACTTGCACCTTCCCTTCAAGCTACCACTACACCTCAAGAAATTCGACCTTGGAAAATCGGCTTCTCCAATCAAATCAACCTCCCTCTCTCTTCAACAAATCGACCCAATAATCTCCAACAATTTGGCCTCCTAGATACACACTCGAATCCTCTTGCATTCTTCCTCCTCTGCGCTTTAGTCTACAAAGCCACTCATACAAGAGAAAATCACTCTCTTGTGTCTTCACCTCTTCCTTAGGCTTCTTTTTATAATCTTCATTGAGTCCAAATCCCTAACCCTAATCTCTTTTCTAGAAGATCTATGAGATCAACATTTGAGATCATTTCCAAGTCACTTAAGTAATTAAAGCATTTTTCTTAGAAAATGACTTAGTAGTCCACAATAATTAATTTACTTTAATTATTGTACTTTTTCTAAGTTAGACTTTGGAAACAAGACATAAATCACTTACTCCACCAAGCAAGCACCTAAAGAGGAAATAAATCATCTTCCACATGCTAAGACACCAAACCTATGCAGAAGACCTTCCAAAGCTACGATAAGCTTCAACTTTAAAAATGTCCATTATCAACAAAGTCTATTTTATAGTTGACCAAGGGCTTCCTTCTTCTAGACATCACCAATATGTAAAAGTCCATATAAAGGAACAACCATCCATTGAAATACATGGGTATCTAACCACTATAACTGTTGGTCTAATAGGAAGTCCTTCACTAGATGGTTCATTCAACTCCATGATGAACTCTATTAGCAATTTCCAAGAGCTCACCAATGCAACCAATGCACTCACTCTTGGTTCACATTTGTCCCTTGAGTTACCTCATTTTGAACAGAGCAAATTGTATACAAGATTTTGGTCCCATAACATCAGTGAGAGTCCACAACCAACATATGGCCCACTCACAATACATTTAGCCAACACGTGACCCACTCCAAGTTAACAACTCCTAATATGGATGAACAACATCCCCCATTAGGAAAAACTAACAATTAATACAATAGGTGCTCACTTCAGTGACTCCTCAACTATACTATGAGGACATGCATTAATTGCACTCATGTTCAAGCAAGATTGAATGACGTGTTCCACTTATGCACCCAAGCATAAGGATGCACATCCATATGTCCTATTTAAGTTAAACTCACCTATTCATCATAAAGACAAAACCTTGTAGACTCGACACACCATAATTGAAGCCATCCGGTTTTCGATTCGAACACTCCATGACATCCTTTGTGCGATGGGGACACACCAAGCACGATTTTAGCTTGAACACACCAAGAAAATTATCAACTCAGACACATCAAGCAAAAATAAAAAAGCAACTCCTACATTCAGCTTTCCACAAAGACTTGTAGTGGATTCTTATATATTGCCACATCACATGGCCTTTTCCCTTCTCCTTTTACATGGCTTGGAAGTGTCTCATCAACATACCTAATTTTCGCACAAGCACCATGCTTGCACAACTAGAGAAGTTTCATTTGCTTGTCAAATTTCCCAAAGGAACACACCAATTGTCGCTACAACAAATAACCTTCTCTTTACCAATGAAAAAACAAATATGAACTCAAATTAGGGTTGCACATAGCCAAAAGATTCATCACATATGCTTAGATAATCATGGATATGTGCAATCTTTAACATGCCACATGTTACCCTTATTTTGCATGAAGCTTGCACTAATGAATTTTTTTCACTACTCTTGATTTTCATCACAAAGGTAGGTTTATAGGTTGATGAAACTATTGATGGCCTAAGGATTGTGACTGCATTTGATGAGATATTAGGTTTATAGGTTGATGAACCTTTGGATGGCTTAAGGGTTGTGATTGAAATTGATTTGATGGTGATGTAGTCATGGATGGCTTGATGATGTCGATGCTCTGGTTGTCTCTGTGATTGTTTTCCTTTCATGCTAGTAGACTTGGTTGTAGAGCCCCTCCGATCATTGGATGGTTGATGATACATGTTGTATGACTTCCTTAATGGAATGTCATAGCACTTCCGGGCTAAGCTAACATTGTATTGGTGTATTCATTAAATTGTCTTCATAATGGCGAAGATAACAAAAGATAAATGTATTAATATATGACAAATGACCATTGAATTAGGTCAATGGGATTGTCAAGTACAATGATGGCTATACAAAGTAGGAGTGCTAAAGTTGCTCCTATATAATAGAAAGAAGCAAGAAGTAAAAATAAATAGAAGTATGATCTAAAACCTAGAAAGCTAACTCCAAAATGGAGAGGTGATACAGAAGAGAGATGTGCAAGTTGAATAGATCTAGAATCTAATGTTACTAATCAAGGTAATGATACCCTAATTATCCTGGTGTATAGGAACCATCTCTCCTAAAATTCAAGTTTGAATGAAGAAAACTAAAAATAGATGTTTGTCCAAAAGAAGAGTTGAAAGAGGTGTTATATTGAGTGCTATGCTACTATCTAGAAGAAAGATTCCATCATTATGGTTTTGAAGAAATCATCTAGTGATTGCCTATTAATGTGAGGTCTAGTCTAGCAATGTCACCAAGTTGTCACAAAGGTAGAAATACTGCTCCTTGTCCTAACTGATTGGGGGTCATCTCTATTTATCTGTCACTGAGTGCTCCTAATTGAGAGCACCATAAAAAAATGAAATAATTCATTTTGTGGGAACTAGTCCAAGATGTGGACATGACTAGAGGATAAAAGAATCTAGACACAATGCTTTCTTTCACGTATAAGGCTAGGCATCTCTTGTCAGGGTATCGAAAGAAGTTGCTAAGTGTCTATAGCTCTCTGAAACGATAGTGGAGCCGTCTTGAGATCTCATAGTTAATCAAACAAAGGAAGCCAAAGTACTCCTTAATCTCTTAAAGATGGTATATCTAGCAAATCCTATTTGATTGGTCACTCCAATGGTTACTTTCAAATCTATGGTTTATGGGAGCCAACTCTAAACTAGCCTAGGGATATAAAAAGAGAGCACATCTAGTGGTGAAATGTGTAATGGGGTTGAACAATGAGTCCATCTCTCATAACTGTCAAGTGCTTAGTATAGAAGGCCATCTTCAAACATAACCCCCCCTTGAGGGTTTATCCAAGTGACCCATACAAACTACCTATAGATATCCTCTCTAGTTATTGTATTCATCTCCTCTATGGAAGGTAAGATGTGGTTGGGTGCATCCAGATTACAGGGAATGTCTGAATGGAAGGAGCCAATCCATCATACACCAATACATGCTAGGAATCTAAGACCCCGACATAAAAGCATCAATAACAAACTAGAGAATGAGTTAATGAAATGGACTTTGATAATTAGTAGGATAGGTATGGATACTGGTCTCGTCCCCTCAGTATATTAGCAAAACTCTAAATGCAATGCAAGAGTGAGATTATACCAAATATTGTCTCAAGCCGCAAGGGGTGAGCACCAAATTTTGTAATGACGATGCAATGAGGGAATAGTTGCTTGCATCTTATGATGTTGCAAAGGAGGATGATCTATATTCTCTCTACTAAAGAGCAATCAATGTCTAGTAAACCTAGCCCCTAAACCCTCGAACCATATAGAATTATGGGCTATAGAGCACTTTGCATTCTCCCTTTACTATCACTCAATATTTATGTTGATTTTACATGGTCTAAGCATGATTGAAGCCTTGGTACAAGAATGCCTTGACTTTCATGGGCTTATTTTGCATTGATATAGCATCCTAACTTCATTGGCATATGGTTTCAAGAGAGCACTCCTCACTTGCACTTTTCCCTAGGAAGATCTAGCCTTTTCAATGGATAGTTTTGCATGATTTCGACTTATTTTCTCTTGGACACCCTTGATTTGTTGGATATTATTGGCATGGGTTAATTCTTTAATTATGTGGACTACCATTACATGAGGATTGTTCCCTTTTTTTACTCTTGTTGGCGCATATGTGGATGCATATACACACTTGACATCACTTTGTGGCCTAAATGATGAGATCGCTCCCCTTTCTTCATGAGTTGGCACACCACATGGGTTATTGGCACATGCTTGTATGGATCTTTCACTTTGCAAAACCTCTCATGCTTTATGGTTGAAGTCCCAACTTTGGAGGAGTATCTTGCACACATGTTGAGAGATGGTCTTATTTTTTTTAATTAATGAGGGGCCACTCTTTTTCTTAATAGATTTAGTCGATCATTGGTGGCATTTCTCATGTGTTCTTCATAGATTTGATGCCTTCTTTCATGGATCCATTTGCTTGATACTTTATTCGAGAAAAATATCCACCATTTATGGCCACTTTGCACTCTTACATGCCTTATTTGATGGGATATTTCTCTTGGAGGCATGACATGTGTTATCATTAGAGGTTTGATTTGATTCAAACACTAATTTGAGGAGATGTCCACCTTTGGAGGTTACATCAAACAACCTTTCTTGTTGATTGATCGGATGTCTCACCTTGGGAGAAAGTTTCATAGTTTTATGCCCTAAATGAACAAGGAAATTCACTTGTAGATGTTGCTTGCATTTATGTTTGTGCTTATTATTGAGAATGTTCACCTATCTTTGAGCCTTATTGTGCTTATATCTATGCTTGGGGAGAATATCTCACCTTAAAGAACTACATGTCCCACACTGGAGGAGATTTAGGAAGTTTCAAACCTTAGATCTTGGTTTAATTGCATATTTTGAGGACATCCTTAACTTCAGGTCAATTATCTTTCGATAAAGTGCCCATATTTTTTCTCAATCAATATTATTAGATGCAAAATGGCCATAGGATTTCCAAATTGTGGTCATAATAGAATTTTCAATAAAAATTGACATAGTTTTGGTGTTTTCAAACTTTGTAGTTAGAAAATTGTTTTGCATTTTCACCACTTATTTTGAGGAGCACCCCAACTTTATTGCTTGATAATTTTGGTTATTTACAGAGATTATTATTGATATATTCCCAGGGTGAAGAGTGTTGTTGTTATTGAGGTCACATGGCATGCATTTTAATGCACTATTGATAGGATGTTTCATCTTAGATATATCTCGTCTTTTACTATTTTAATGGGTTATTTAACACTTACATAGCTATGATAATTTAATTTAGCTCTCTTTAAGTTTTTTGTGGATTTGGATTCTAAATCCCCCCTTTGTTTTGTGCCATAGGTTTAAAAATTTAATCAGTGTTTTATAGATTTCAAAATGCCAAATCCATTAAACCCAATGTCGAAGTATGGTCTACCATACGAAGATCATAACATAATGATGTTGAATTGCAAGTTATGTGGAATGGAAATGTTGGCAGAATCAACAATGGCTTTAAAAAATACAACCTCATCTAAATCCGAAGGAATGAAGTGGGTATTTTCCTAACATCTACCCTAGAAATTGCCCATATTGCAAATTAATCAATTTTTAATAGGACAAGATATTAGAGGGAAGAAAGGAGGCTTGAGCTTGCAAATAAAATGGAAGCTTCTCAAGATTGGGCTAAAGCCAATCCTCGAGCTCACCTTCCACAATGCTCAACCCCTCGGTGTCCTTACCTTTCTTTGTGTCGAGGCTACTTGCTAGGGAACTTTTACCCACCAAAATTTGGGTAACCCCATAGGAGAAATGTTTTATCCTTCTTTCGACAACCAACAAGCCAACAACCTTGCATTGCTGCCATAATATTATGCCATGATCCTCCATCATTTGCATTGGTTAGACACTTTTCACCATCTAGCATTCCTCTTGAATGAAGGTGGGTCATCATTCAATAGGTACTTTAACCATCTTGCAATCACGTGCTTTTATTGAATGTTTTGGGCATTCTAACATGGATTAAGGGGTGATTTGGATGATTCACTGCTCTTGATTGTAAACTTATTAACTTGTTCTCTCACTTTACCATGGGGATTACTTTTTGACCCTAGTCTAGTGGAACCTCCTCTGAGCCCTTAGGGTTATAAGAAAGACACTACTTGGGAGGCTTGGATTAAAGTAGTGTGTCCATGATATTCCATACTTACCACTTTCCATCATTCCCTAGAATTCTTCTCCATTCTTTGGACTTGTGGTCATTGGTGGACTATGGGATTCACATCCTCTTATCCCCATCCTTGAGTTTAGTCCGAAAATTGTGCCCTAGAGGTTGATGTAGTTAAAAGAACGTTAGAAGCATAAAATGGACACAATGAAAGGAAAAGAAAGTTAAAATGCAAATGATGGTTGGGACATTAATTAGTGTGTACGTAAAAATCTAGCATGCGCTCTACCCCCCTCATTAGTCATCACCCAGTTCCTTGCGCACTTAATGCTACATCACATAATAAAGGAAATCTTGCATGTCCCAACCCTAATGAGTGATAAATTGACTCATCATTAAGGGATAGATAAATGTAAAATCATTAAAAGAAAGCTTGATCTCCTCAACCATGCTCCCATTCAAAGCATCATCGAAAGTAAGTAAAAGGTGCACCAGAGGGGTGGAAAAAGCAGGAAGAGTAAAAGGGTAACGTATGCCTCCACGATTGCTCTCTCCTTAAATTTATACACTTAGGCCAATGGACCTCCGTCAACTAGTCCCATGACCATGGAACCTTACCATAAAGTCCTTCCCCTCCATTTCCACTATTACCACAAGCACCTCTAGATTGAAGGGTTAACCTAAAACATGTCACCTCCCCTTAGGGGTTGGAAACACCTAATAGGGTTAACTATTTATCCATCCCTAGTACATGTATGGAACACTTTTTGGGACTTGATCTAGTTACATATTTGAAGGTGATCTCAATTTGAAGTGTTATTATGCACTTAACAATCCACTAAGAAGCATCTATGGTCATTGTCCTAAACGCATTAGGGGAATTTTGAGGTCTAAAATGGGCCTCCTAAGAAAAATGTACAACCAAAATAAACTTTATAAGAACCAATAGGGTTCAAGATGATGATGTCAACCATGGGGGATGATTCACCATTTTTGGAGTAGAAAAGTAAAAGGATTAAAAAATAATAAAATAATAAAACTATTTTTTCACTTCGTATTTTCAACTTATCTCCCTAAGGTTTTACTCAAATTTGGAGCAGGAGTACTCGTTAGATGCAAACTTGATTTCCTCATCCAAGGAATACCAATGTTGCATACTTTCGATGGACCCTGCTACATGAAAAATGAGAAATACATGAAAAAACGTGATTGCAATCACGTTTTTCATGTATTTCTCATTTTTCGTGTAGTAGGGTCCATCGAAAGTTTGCAACATGGGTACTCCTTGGATAAGGAATCAAATTTTGCTTCCAATGAGTGTTTCTGCTCAAAATTTGAGTAAACCCATAGGAGATAAGTTGAAAATACGAGTTGAAAAAATAGTTTTTTCTTTTTTCCCCCTAAAATTTGATGATGTAATCTAATCTTATGTTATTATTTCCACTATTATTTTAATTTCCTTAGGAGGCCCATTTTAGACCTCAAAATTCCCCTAACGTGGTTGGTGGCTTTCACTTGATCTTGAGATGGTTTTCCAAGGTGGCACTTCACATAGTAGTAGAGGCCTTTGAAGGCACATTACATCACTCCACTACACAACATGCCCAGGCCGTTTTGCACCTTCCAAAGAGTAATGACAACCTTGCAAATGCATCATTTCCCCTCTAGAGCAGAGCGTTGGGCATTTTGATGGTTCGAGATGATGATTGACACCCTAGAATACCCCTCGATGTTGAAATGTTAAGCTCCTCTTGCTTGGTGTTGGATTTACTTGATATTGTACCTAGCAGGCCCAAGACTCGCCTAGGCTACCCTTGACACTGTTTGATGAGCATTATTTGTTTCAAAGTCCAGATTATGATGGTCATCACTAGGATGACAAGGGAAGACTTGTACTCATTCTTGGAGTGCCAATACTAGAGAGAGATAGTGCCACATCACCCATATATCCCTTGCAAGGGTGACATAGGGCACCCAAAGCATGGTTTTTAGACATGGAGGAACTTTGTTGAATTTCCATGATCTTGGGTCTAGGATAGAATCTTAAAATCTCTGACGCTACCAAACCTAGAATCTCAATAGAACTACTTTGCATAGTAGAATATAAACAACAGTGGATCACACATGCACAAAATATAAACAACTTTTTACAGTTTTTAACCCAACTTCGTTATATTAATCCAATTAATATATTACAACAGTCTAGGGCTCTTGTACCAAGGATAATGGCCCTCATACATCCACTAGTACAAGATACAAACCTGGGGCTTGGTGTCAGTACATCGACAACCAATCTGCCCTCAACAAGATACTCTGACCATCTGGCTGATGAAGTCGATTCTCTCAGCTCCCCTCGGTCGTACCCTGTGCCTGCCCGGTCCTTAGGCTCCCGATCTGCAACTCTTGCCTCTATCAATGCTCTAAGTCCATCTAACCACTGAACCTCGGAAATCCAATTTGCTCACTAGTACATCGTTTGTCCATCAATGCATCAACACATGGAGACTCATGTTGAGTTGTTCAAAGCTCCACTTGTGAACAACTCTCAACTGCCCACTACTGCTCCTCGGCTACTCAGGGACTTCAGCCCACTATGGTCTTCCTGTGTTTCTCCGCTGAAGACCAACATAGGGCATAGAGGGTTGCCACCTATCACTGCAAGATGTCCATCTCCCACAATGAACACAAGCTAGCAGGACTGCCCATCATCTGCTATAGAAGTCCTTCTCCACAAGTCTCGGGCTCCACAAACTGCTCCTGGTTGATCAAACCCTTGAGCTCAACAACTCTCTCTCTCGCAACTACCTTTGTCCATCAAGGTGTTGCTCACCGGGCTCCAACTTGGACATTATCACGCTGTCCTCCAACAACTCTATCCACACTAGGACACCTACATCACTCCATAGCGGGATCTGCTCCTAGTTGGAGTTCCTTCATGCCCAAGGCAACTCCAACAAATGGCTCACAACAACTTGCAATGTAGACTAATCCAAATATAATCCTAAACTAAGATCCAACATCTACATTCACCAAAAACACATACCTTGTTGACTGTTTTACTATAGCTCCACTACTGCAACTTAGGCCTAGTTAGGGCACAAAACTCAACCCCTACCGGCATTCAAATTCTGCTCAGAATTGCACTAAAGAAGTGTTGGTGCCCTTCCATGAGGGGATATGACCCTTGGCAGTGATTTTGGGTTGTTCTAGCCCTCACCAACCCTTCGACCTTCCTTCACTTGACTGCGGCTACCTACAACAAGCTCTTCCAAGCTTGCGACATGCTCCACAAGGGTCAAACCACCCTCCTTTCACCACAAGATAGTCTCCAATGACCTCGGCCTTCAAGAACAACATATTGGCTCTCTTTTCATGAGCTCAGTCACCCTCCAACAACCTTGAAACAACCTTGTACCCTCGCTGTCTGTCCTCTTCTTGTTGCAGTGTCTAACAAATGTGTTTCCCTCTCCAACGAGTTCTTTGTGAGTTAAGTGTTGCACAAATGGATTAGCAAAAGAGCTCCATAACACCTCCTATATATACACATAAAGAAAGGCTTCTTCCAACGTCACAATAGAGCTTGAACAATTGTCACAAGCCTAAATAACCTTAGGCTGACCTTGACACCTCATGTGTAAAACCCAATCATAACTCCAAAAATTCATATCTCCATTTCTACAACTCAGAATCGAATGATTCTCATTGCGTTAGATTCATCTCGCCGAGAACTATCATCCTCATCCATCACATGTTGGGTGCAAAACCCCAAGTCTCGATGGGTGCAAAACCCCAAGCTTGGGTTCCAAGCCCACAAGCCTACTTGTGGTGCTTTGCCCTCCAATCCCCAAACGCTAGGGCTTGGAGTACCTCTCAAGCTACAAAAAAATCAACAAACTTTATGGCACTTCTTGAGGCTTCCCCTCAAGATTTGGAGTTGATTATAATGATGGGGCATCTCCTAGGCCCATTCCACACCCTGTTGTGACATTTATTGCTCAAAGAGGAGATGGCATCATGCTTTGGGAGGATATTGACCCCCACATGTGATTCGATGATCATAGTTTAGCTCTAAAATGAATGTGTCGAGAATGTTTCAAAATGTGCGTCAAGTCGAAGTGTTCGTCATTCTGAATCCAACGATGTTCGTTTCACCTCAATCCGACATCGTATGCTCAAGTTATCACGTTCTGATCATTTGGCCCAATAACTAAAAAATGAGCAAGTTTGCTGACTAAGCAATTGATTGGGCTACCATACTGCTGACATCATCTAGGGTGACTATGCAAGTACGGACCAACGAGGTTATGCCAAGTGGCAACCTCATATTGGTCGAATTGCTTGTGTTTTGATTATGTCGTGTTTTTCGTGGTGGACCAATTAGGGTGTGCCACGTGGCCCAACCAGAGGCCACCACGTGGCACCCCATGGCAGGCCAAAATTTGTTAAGGGTTCGAATGGCCTGGGCAGGACTCGAGCCCTCAACCTGCAATTCAACAGTCAAGCGCTCATCCAATTCTCCTACACAGTGTTACTTAACACAATATGGCCACAACACCTTTTGAATTTTAACTTGGCACAATTTTGGAGGGGTCGGGTTGTCAGCCTCGGTCATTGCACCACCATACAACCGGGCGCAAAAGGAGGGGAGCTCGGAACCTTAGCCTGGTCCCTGGTCACAGGTCTTACGCACATGACCACCGATGAGAGCAGAGTATGAGCTCAAGCAAAGAAGGGGCTTGGGATAACCCTAGGCTCCAATCGCATAAGCTTGCACAGGATTATGGCGAAGGCACTCAATGGAGGGAGCTTCGCAAATGGAACAAGCCCTAGGCCATATGGCCTCCAACATGACCATGGTGGATCAGTGCGAGGGGCTCTGACGGAAAGGGCAGGCCGTTGGACCGGCCCTCGGTCATATGGGCGCCAAATGACCACCGACCCGACATTTAAGAGGCTAGGCCAGCAGGGGTGGGTCGTTAGCCTCGACCCCCAGGTGCATGGCCCATGTGGCCATAGATTCCACACTTAAGGGTTATTGGAAAATTTAATTATCCAACAAAATGCACCTTCGACAAGCGAATTTGTCTCCTTAGCAGCAGAAAACAAGGCAAATTTGTAGGGGAGTTAGACTATTAGTCTAACTTGTAGGACGGATAACAGATTAACTAAGGAGAGAACTTGTGGGAGCCATAACTTGAAGATTTTTTGGCCTTTTGGAGCTCAAGAAGAGTCTATCTAGGGGTTTTTGGACATTCTGGATCCAATGGTGACCTTTATATGCTTATTAGAGCACATCTGAAGAGACTTTTTGCAGGTTCAAGTCCATGGGTGTATGGATCAATTAGCGTTTTGGAGCAGTTCTTGAAGGTGTTTGTGTGAAAATTTCTTAATCTAATACATTAGAAACCCCTACTCAATTACTCGTTTACAATCTCCTACTTGTTCTTTACATTAACAAGTTATTTAATTGCATAAACATCGAAATAAACACTATTGCATCCTTCACAAAAATACAAATCATGCACTAAAATAAACTGAGACAATAACACAAGGGACACCGTTATTTTTGGACAATCGTCCCCGGAAAAACCCAATTCGGGAAAATCAATGCAACATATAGAGGGTTTATATTACTAAGCAGATTCGTGAATACAACTAGGGTGTCAGAAATGGCTCACCCAACAGAGAATATCCTCAGCAGTAGTACCTTTATCCGGAGACAGATATTCCGACAAATCAACAACCAGATGATCAAACCCCACAGCGACTCCGACTGTTCCTTATGTTGGACAGTGAAAGCTGCTCCAAGCACTACTCTGGAACTGCGTCACTCCTCCAAGAGCTGTGTCACCCTCTCACGGCTCAGGATCTGTTGATCTGCTCTAAGTCTGCCCCATAGAATCTCCCCAGCGCTGCCTGTGAGACCCAACGTCAACCTCTACGACCTCTGCATCACCTGTGTCAGCCTTTTGTGTCCTCTGTGTCCGCTACTCGACCTCTACGTCAACCCTTCTAGGGCCCGCACAGTCTCTCCCGACACTACGCAGCCTCTCTTCTATGTATTCTTCAGCCTCGGATGAAAATCCCTTGCTGAACTGCCCCTTACTGCAACTCTGATCACTAACTTGATTTCCTCAGCAAACCTTGCCCCAGAAAATCGAATTCTTTGATCACTTGGTGTATCTCCAACTGACCCTCAAGCCTCCTCTTATACTTTTCCTGTTGACGAATCAACAGTCGAGATTAAGTCCCTAATCAACGACTGAGATTAGAACTGCCTTGATCCTCATCACTTAGAACTTTCTCACCCATATTTTATTAATACACATTAGTATTTTTATTTTCCTAAGTTTAGACTTAGGAACTCATTAAAAATATTAATTATTTTAATAACTCCTCATCCGGGTGGAATTTCTCCAAACGATTTTTGGCTCTTGGAAATCTCATGTGCCTTAGCCTCTCCACCAATTTTCAAGGCTAGAGCACATCCGATGCTACCCAAAATGAACAGTTTGAGCATGGAGAAGGCCTTGTAGGGGTTTTCTTACCTTCAGATGTTTACTACAACAACAACTGTTACTTGCAGGGTTCAGCTCATTCATTATTTTCTCACTGTCTTGTTGAGGAAAGCTTTCTTTTGTATTTCAATGTGGAATTGCAGTACTTGTATGCTCATGTATGCTCATTTTCAAATGGAGTACTGGGTCTTTGTAAGAGAAACCTTTATTTGTTGATGGTTTCATGACTAGCTGTAGGTTGTCATGATATTTATAGTGAGATTTCTTTTCAAGAGAACATTTCCTTGAAGGGGAAACTAGCCCCTTGTTTTATCAACAAATGTTATGTACTATTTTCCACTAAGTATATGGAGCAGTGTAGCTATGTTGGCAGACCTAGAGATGTAGCCCAGGAGGGGTGAACTCCATTCACCAAATTCATTGTTGTTGCTCTTAATGAATGCCTGTATGTGTTAAATGATGAGATGTTTCTTATGTTTCAAGTTTACAAGAAAAACTAACTCATTACTTGAAGAGGCCTTTGAAAACATGTTTTGTCATAAGACCCATTTTTCCTTGCAAAGCATCAAGAGAACGATCATTTTTAGGAAGGAAAACCTCTCCTCCAATTTTAGATCAAATTGGTATCAGAGCAAGGCTTGACCAAGTTGCAATAATGGGCAAGAAGAGTCTCCAAGAGCTAGAGGAGTTGAATTTGTCTCTTTGAATGGAGAACATTGAATTGAGAAGAATGCTAGAAATTGCTGAAGAGGAGAAGAGGCATATGTGTTGTTATCACCAAAATAGAACCCTAATAGGCTACTACTCAGACTATCTCAGTGTAACTATTTCAAACCAATCTTTTAGCTAAGGCTTAGCCTCCTTAGCCTGAGAGGGCTCTCTCAAGGGTTAATGATATTGATTAATGATAATATAGATGGCTAACTCTATCTTGGTTTTGTGTGTTTATAGGTTGAAAGATGAAGGCTTGCTACCATTGGGCTATGGAGTCAACAAGTCAATAAATTTAGTGGCAAGGTTTCTTGACATGAAAGCTGAGACAAATAAGGTTCTTCAACAAAGAAAATTCACTCAATAACATAGGTCAAAAGAGTCATTCCATTACTAAAGGAAGTCAGAGCAGAGGGTTATGAATTCTGAGTAATAGTAATGAAATCTACTGCTGATGGTTCAAAGGTGGTTTACTCACAAAATTCTAAAAAAACACAGTCATCTCATTACTAAAGGAAGTCAGAGCATAAGATTATGAATTCTGAGTAATAGCAATGAGATCTACTGCTCAACACAATCATTCCATTACTAAAAGAAATCAGAGAACATGGTTGTGAATTCTGAATAATAGCAATGTAATTTAGTGCTGGTGGTTCAAATATAAAACACAGTCATCTTATTGTTAAAGGAAGTTAGAGCATTAGATTATGAATTCTAAATATTAACAATAAGATCTACTGCAAGTAATTAAAATAACATATAGATTAAGAAAGGAATAAATTCTATCTAAACTCAGTTTTGTTCAAGAAAACCTCTCTGCATTACTGATTGTATTCATTCACATAAAGCAGCAGTTGGGCCAAAAAGTCTCCAACCTTTTCCTAATTCAACCTCTTGCTTCATATATAGCATTTACAATATGGATTCCCTCATCCCTCATCAAGAGAATTCAAATTTGCTATGAGTGACACCTATTCTAACCACAAAACAAACTATTAAATACAAATGACAGTGAACTAGCAGTCCTAGACTCCTAATACAATTAGGAGTACAACTCCTTGTTATGACTAAACCACCTTAACTAAACATTGAATGCATTCTTTGACAGCTGCAACCTCATGAGGTCGAATTTGATGAAGCCTCCCATGTTGTCACCTTAATGCTGATGATAAACCCTAGAAATTAGGAACATGTTTCCCTGTTTTTAGGTTTAGGATCCTTGAAAGTTGGCACGTGGGACAAAGCCTTTATCTTCTCATCCATGACATATTTTACAAAACTGAAGGTTTTTGTAGTTCATGCTATCTAGAACAAAAAACTCTCTTGGTCTTTTAAAACACTTCTCCAGTTGTCTAGAATTTGTCCTTGAAAAACGCATGTAAAACAGGAAAAATCAATTCTCTGAAATTAGGGTTTCAAATAAAGCTTAGCATCTCCTAACTAATAACACTTATGAAGAAAGTGAGATAGGTTATTGTAGCTAGAGAGTTGATGAAGAGAAACCTCCTTCAAAATTCCAAAATACCTTTTCCTGTGACTGGAAACTAATCTTGAAAAGGACTGCTAAATCTAGAAGACAAAGCTTAGCTTTCAACAGTTTTGTAGCGCAAGTTTAACCATAAATTTCTCCCACCTCATAACGAATTTGAAGAAAATGAAAGAGGTTTTTGTAGTTCAGTATGATAGGAAGAAAAGCCCCTTTCAATTTTCAAAATTGAGTTCTCAGCTACTCAGGAACCCTTCTGGAAGTTGACTAGTAAAAGCAGAAAACAGAGTCTTTTATGTTGAAACAGGGTTTTTTAGGGGTTTCATAGCGCGCTATGAAAACTCCTAGTTCAGTGATTTCGTAGCGCAAAATAGGGTTTTTACACTGTCTGCGCTACGAAAACGTGGATTCGTAGCTAATTTCAAAATTTCTTCAAAATGATGTGAGATATGACTTCTAAACACATGGTGAGGCTTCTAGGGCATGGAATGAGGTTGTCAAACTTTATTTGGAAAAGCAAATGACACTATTGAGATGAGATGACTCAAAACCTATTATAAGACTATGACTAGAAACAAGGCAAACTTTCCAAAGTTTAGAAACAAAAATTTTTAGGGTGATAACAATGGCTCCATTAGGGATAGTGTGCCCTTGTGGTACACTAAGACCCTGTAGCTCCATTGCCGCTATCCATCCTCTAGAATAAAACTCTGAACTTCTGCCCAATCTGCTCCTCAAATGATTTCTGTAAGAAGAATTCAAATTGCACCTACTGAAACAGATGCTCAGTCAACCTACCTTGAGCTTATTTGCACATTCCTACCTACCCTATCAATTGTAATCTCAACTTGTAGCTCAAGGAACATGAAACTTCCAATAAAGCCAGTCATCGATTTGATTAGACACTTGAATCTCTTGACTGTGCTTGAAGCAAGAATAAACCAGATACTAAAATAACCAAGGCAGCATGAGGTGTAACTGTTCTTCAAGATAAAAGTATAACTGGAAGCCTGAACAGTAAATCTTTTCCATGTAGTCAACTATAGGGTCAAAAAACACATGGTGAGTTTGATGTTTCTTGTGATATTTTGCAGCTTTGGACAACTCACCAATACTTTGATGATCTGCATAAGGCTTCAGCTGTGTGCTCTCAAACTGCTCCTCAAATTGATTTTCAAAAATAATGTTTTCTTCCTCAATCTCAAGAGAAAGGAAGCAACACCCTCTCTTTGTATTCTGCCATAGAAAGCTTTTGAAAAATATGATCATGATCATGAAGACTATATGATTGAATTTGACCTTGTAAACCTTCAATGTCTTTCTCAATGTTCTTAGCAACTTCATCCAAAAATTTCATCTTATCTTTTGTCTTGCACTCAAATTTTTAGATAAGAAGAAAAGGACAAAGAAAAAATTTCATCTATTTCTTCATTAATATGATCATCATTCCATTGTTTGAAACCTTGAATTGAAGGAGAGTTTGCCACCAAATCCGTTCTGTCTATCCATTCCTCCAAAAACATAAGCCAAAAGTTTGCAAATGACTTAATAGATTTGGCAGGAAAGCTTTCAATCCACTGTTTACATTTCCCTTGAAATGAATCATAGAACAACATAATGCAAACATCCTCATGTTTGACTCTAAGAAGCTCGGTAAAATCACAGAAATCTGATA
>APFE031144319.1:49308-73764 GCA_000404065.3 Pinus taeda
CTTCTCCATTGAATTTTGGACCATTCCTTAGAAAATATGTATCCTTGGGAAAATGATTTGGGAAACCATGAATTCCTGAAAAATTTATGCATGCATACCTTGAAATAAGAATGGTGGCATCTGAGTTCTTCATAACTCCAGTGGAATCACCATGAATCTATGAATTTCGAATTCTTCAACAATGGAGTCGCCAAGGTAGTTTTGCAGCCTCCAAAAGATTCCTGAGCTCCTACTACCTTCAGAAGTTCAGCTTCTTGATTTCGGGGATGAGTAATCTTCAAACTCCCGGCAAACGTACCAAAATGTTATCACCAAAATAGGATCCTAATAGGCTACTGACCAGACTATCTCAATGTAACTATTTCAACCCAATCTTTTAGCTAAAGCTTAGCCTCCTCAGCCTGAGAGGGCTCTCTCAAGGGTTAATGATATTGACTAATGATAATATAGATGGCTAACTCTATCTTGGTTTTGTGTGTTTGTAGGTTGAAAATATGAAGGCTTGCTACCATTGGGCTATGGAGTTAACAAGTCAATAAATTTAGTGGCAAGGTTTCTTGACATGAAAGTTGAGACAAATAAGGTTCTTAAACAAAGACAATTCACTCAATAACATAGGTCAAAAGAGTCATTCCATTACTAAAGGAAGTCTGAGCATAGGGTTATGTATTCTGAGTAATAGTAACGAAATCTATTGTTGATGGTTCAAAGGTGGTTTACTCACAAAATTCTGAAAAAACACAGTGATCTCATTACTAAAGGAAGTCAGAGCATAAGATTATGAATTCTGAGTAATAGCAATGAGATCTACTGCTCAACACAATCATTCCATTACTAAAAGAAATCAGAGCACATAGTTGTGAATTCTGAATAATAGCAATGTAATCTAGTGCTGGTGGTTCAAATATAAAACACAGTCATCTTATTGTTAAAGGAAGTCAAAGCATTAGATTATGAATTTTGAGTATTAACAATAAGATCCACTGCAAGTAATTAAAATAACATAAGATCAAGAAAGGATTAAACTCTATCTAAACTCAGTTTTGTTCAAGAAAACCTCTTTGCATTACTGATTGTATTCCTTCACATAAAGCAGCAGCTGGGCCAAAAAGTCCCCAGCCTTTTGCTAATTCAACCTCTTGCTTCATATATAGCATTACAATATGGATTCCCTCATCCCTCATCAAGAGAATTCCAATTTGCTATGAGTGACACCTATTCTAACCATAAAACAAACTATTAAATACAAATGACAGCTAACTAACAGTCCTAGAGTCCTAATACAATTAGGAGTACAACTCCTTGTTATGACTAAACCACCTTAACTAAACATTGAATGCATTCTTTGACAGCTGCAACCTCATGAGGTCGAATTTGATGAAGTCTCCCACGTTGTCACCTTAATGCTGATGACAAACCCTAGAAATTAGGGAACATGTTTCCCTGTTTTTAGGTTTAGGATCCTTGAAAGTTGGCACATGGGACAGAGCTTTTATCTTCTCATCCATGACATATTTTACGAAACTGAAGGAGGTTTTTGTAGTCCATGCTGTCTGGAACAAAAACCTCTCTTGGTTTTTTAAAACAATTCTCCAGCTGTCCAAAATTTGTCCTTGAAAAACACGTGTAAAACAGGAAAAATCAGTTCTCTGAAATTAGGGTTTCAAAGAAAACTTAGTATCTCCCAAGTGATAACACTTATGAAGAAAGTGAGATAGGTTATTGTCGCTGGAGAGTTGATGAAGAGAAACCTCCTTCAGAATTCCAAAATACCTTTTCTTGTGACCAGAAACTGATCTTGAAAAAGACTGCTAAAACCAGAAAACAAAGCTTGGCTTTCAGCAGTTTTGTAGCACAAGTTTAACCATAAATTTCTCCCACCTCATAACGAATTTGAAGAAACTGAAAGAGGTTTTTGTAGTTCGTATGTTAGGAAGAAAACCCTGTTTCAGTTTTCAAAATTGAGTTCTCAGCTGCTCAGGACCCCTTCTAGAAGTTGACTAGTAAAAGCAGAAAAACAGAATTTTATGCTGAAATAGGCTTTTTCAGGGGTTTCGTAGCGCGATATGAAATTTCCTAGTTTAGTGATTTCGTAGCGCAAAACAGGTTTTTTACACTGTCTGCGCTATGAAAACGTGGATTCGTAGCTAATTTCAAAATTTCTTCATAATGATGTGAGATATGACTTCTAAACACATGGTGAGGCTTCTAGGACATGGAATGACACTGTCAAACTTTACTTGGAAAAGAGAATGACACTATTGGCATGAGATGACTCAAAACCTATTATAAGACTATGACTAGAAACATGGCAAACTTTCCAAATTTCAGAAACAAAAAATTTTAGGGGGGTAACATACGCCTTCAGTTGCAGCATGTGTTGAGGAACAAGTTGTTGAAAGTTCAACTCCCGTGAAAGTAAAGGAAACCTCCAAAGTGAAGCCAATATGTGAGAATGGTTCAAACAAAGGTTATGGACTATATGAGGAAAATGATGCATGTGCATTTTGCAAGCATCTCCAAGATTCTCATCACATGCCTGTTGGTAAGAGTAGGTGTCTAGAGTCATCTACAAAGTCGTCATCATCATCTAAAGCAAGAGAGATGAATGGCAAGTTCAAGGAGGTAATAAGCATTTCAAGTTCAATTCTTTCTGTTGATGTTCATAACACCTCTTTTGCAGTATTTGAAAAACATACCAAAGGCATTGGTATGAAACTGCTATCTAGAATGGGTTATGAAGGAGGAGGCCACATCATCAATGGCCAAGGGATCACCAATCCAATCATGGTACAAGAGAGACCAAAATATCAAGGATTGGGATATGGTCAAAGAGAGTTTGGAGAAGGCTCTAAATGAGTTGAGGAAAAGCAATCATCAGAGGATGATTTGTCACACTAAGATGGTGGTGACAATGTTCATTTGTCTCCTACAAGAGATGAATGCTTTAAAGGACCTTGCATGTCATCGTCGACTCCTCATTGTCAAAGTTGCAGCCCAAGGGACAAGTAAAAATCACGGGTGTTTTCCAAATGATGGTAATTTTGACTATTTGTGGAACATGTATCCTTACACTTTCTGTCATGCATTTGACCATTGTGTGGCTCTTTGTGAGCAACGCATGGTAATGGTCAAAAGAATGGATCGAATTCTTGGCATCAAGCATGATGAATCTCCTTCACATTTGAGGACCTCCTTGTCGGCAAGCAAGAGAAAGCACTTTTGTACCCATTGCAAGATGCATGGTCATGGGAATGAACGATGTTGGAAATTACATCCAGAGCTTCATTCCAAGAAGTGAAAAGAGATTATGCAAACAAATGCGAAGGAAGCAACAGGTGGCAAAGAGGACTCGCAGCAATCCTAAAGCAACCTTCAAGGCAAAGTTGACGCAAAAAGAGAAACCATTAGCCTAGGAGAGGCAAAGATTGGGTAGACTATTTGTATAGTTTGTTTTTGCTTTGTAAATTGTAAAAGCTTGTTGTTGTTTACCTATTTTGGGTACCTCTGTAAAGTGAACAAGAATAATCACTATGAACAAAAAGTATGTTTTTTTCATTGACATGTTATGTTATTGGCTTGCTAATAAGTCCAAATGTTTGAGGACTTTTGGAATGTACAATGTTTGTTGTCCAAGTTTGTCTACAAGTTTGTCATGTACTCACGAATGCAAGTGTTCAAGATGAAACTTGTTGTGAATAGAATCTTCATTTAAGATTGTACAAGATGACTACGTTTTTGTAGGCAAAGCCAATGGTGTCATTGAAATTTTGCAGCAGTGTATTTTTGTGTACAAGCTCAGTTTGAGGACGATAAAGAAAGTTTGCATTGCTTCTGATTTCCAAGATGAAAAATCAAGTTTGTCTTCAACAATTGAAGTTCAAGATGAAATTGTTTTGAGCTGTGAAAAGATGAGATTAAAGAAAATGTTCGGATTCCACTCATCAGTGTTTTTTTTCCTGCATCAACAATAAGAATTTTGGCTCAATTCTTAACAGGACAGTAGGTCTTCATGAAGAATATAGGTGAAATGCCTTGGTTGGAACTTGAAGGGCACCAATTGAAAACAGAGCATTATGGATTGTGTTTTTGGGTAATTTTGAGTTTCAGTCTCATTTTATTTACTAGGAGAAGTAAACTTTTGAATTCCAAAAGTTCCTAGTGGGGAGGTATGATTTGGTGATCATATTATAGCTCAAAAATAAAAGTGCCCAGAATGTTTTGAAACCAGAGTCAAGTCAAATTGTTCGTCATTCTGAATCCAACGATGTTCATTTCACCTTAATCTGAAATCGTATGCTCAAGTTATTGTGTTCTGATCATTTGGCCCAACAACTAAAAAATGAGCAGGTTTGTTGACTAAGCAGCGAACTGGGCTACCGTACTGCTAACATCATCCAGGGTGACTATGCAGGTATGGACCAATGAGGTCCTGACAAGTGGCAACCTTGTATTGGTTGAATTGCTCATGTTTTGTTTGGGTTGTGTTTTTCGTGGTGGACCAATCAGGGTTGCCATGTGGCACCCCACGCTAGGCCAAAATTTATTAAGGGTTCGGATGGCCTAGGCAAGGCTTGAACCCTTGACCCGCAGTTCAACAGTCAAGCACTCATCCAATTCTCTTATACAGTGTTTCTTAACACAATATGGCCACGACACCTTTTAAATTTTAACTTGGCGCAATTTTGGAGGAGGGGTCTGGCTGTCAGCGCTGGCCCCTGGTCATTGCACCACCATACAATTGGGCGCAAAAGGATGGGATATCGAGACCTTAGCCCAGCCCCTGGTCACAAGTCTTCCACACATGACCACAGGCGAGAGTGGAGCATGAGCTCTGGGGGAGAAGGGGCTTGGGATATCCCCAGGCTCCGGTCGCATAAACCTACACAGGACCGTGGCGAAGGCACTCGACAGAGGGAGCTACGTAAGGGGACCAACCCCAGTCAATATGGCCTCCAACGTGACCAAGGTGGATAAACGCGAGGAGCTCTGGCGGAAAGGGTGGGCCATTGGCCCGACCCTAGCCCTATGGGTGCCAAATGACCACCGGCTCCATGTTTAAGGGGCTAGGTCGGGAAGGGCAAGCAGTTAGCCCTGGCCGCCAGCCGCATGGCCCATGTGGCCATAATTTCCGCACTTAAGGGTTATTGGACAATTTAATTATCCAACCAAATGCACCTTCGGCGGACAATTTTTTTGTCTCCACAGCGAAAAACATGGTGAATTTGTAGGCCAATTAGATTGTTAGTCCGATTTGTAGGACATATAATAGAGAAACTAAGGAGATAACTTGTGGGAACCATAACTTGGAGAGTTTTTGGCTTTTTGGAGCTCAAGAAGAGTCTATCTAGGGGTTTTTGGACATTTTAGATCCAATGGTGACCTCTATTTTCTAATTAGAGCACATCTGAAGAGACTTTTGGCAGGTTCAAGTCCATGGGTGTATGGATCAATCAGTGTTTTGGAGCAGTTCTTGAAGGTGTTTGAGCATGGAGAAGACATTGTAGGGGTTTTATTACCTTCAAATGTTTACGGCAGCAGCGGTTACTTGCAGGGTTCAGCTCATTTATTCTTTTCTCACTATGACTTGTTGAGGAAAGATTTCTTTT
Organism: Pinus taeda; assembly: GCA_000404065.3. Lineage (NCBI taxonomy): Eukaryota > Viridiplantae > Streptophyta > Pinopsida > Pinales > Pinaceae > Pinus > Pinus taeda. The sequence continues at coordinate 54,918 of APFE031144319.1, forward strand.
GTATTTCAATGTGGAATTGAAGTACTTGTATGCTCATTTTCAAATGGAGTACTGGGTCTTTGTAGGAGACACCTTTATTTGTTGATGGTTTCATGACTAACTGAAGGTTGTCATGATTTTTATCAATGTGGAAAAAGTCGAAGTCGGGATTAATTCGACAAGGGTCCAAAAGTTGAAAAACTCATTAAACTTTGGAGTTTTTTGAAAAAGTCAACAAAATTAAAAAAACACAAAATTATTCATTTTTTTTATTTTTTTTAACATCTAGAGTCGAAGTCATAGTTTAGAGGTGTTTTCAGTGTTTTACTACATTGTCATTCTTTACATGTGAATTCGATCACTAAAAGGATGTTACACTCTTGCAGTCTGCATTCTAAGTGCATTTTATCACCAATGTTTTTCAACATTATCCACAAAAAATATGATCATAACAGTGTTGATTCTTGGGAATGTTCATCAGCTATTTACACTTCCATGCTTGCTAGTCTGGACACTCCTTGTCCTCTTTCTCTTATGTCTCACAATCATGCTCGTCGAGGTAGGTATGCACTTCTTTTTCATAGTCTTCTCAGTTTCTTATAGCAGCCTTCTGACAGCTTGGCCTTTGGCTAATGTCTCTTCTCTGTATTTTTTTGCCCATCTCATATAGATCCCTATTGTTTTGCAAACATAACATCCAACAAGAGCAAACCAATAATAGCCGTATGTGTTTCAACATTCAACAAAATATAGCAACCAAGCAATTAATTTTCTCAGTAACACCAACCAACTATAATGCTCAAAATTAAGATTCAACAACAAAACAAATTGCACAGCACAACGTTATCACCAAATTTCTAGGGCTATGTTTGAAAGATTCCACTCTCTGCCTTAAGATTAAATAGGAGGAAATTATATCATTTTCGCCTTTGCAGCCTCTTTATCCGCGGCCTTGGAGGGAGGCAGACTTTTTGGGTCGACTCCAGATTAAATCGGGAGTATAACAATTAAATCGCGATTTTTTCCTTTCTAAAAAAGTCGCCAAAAAGGCGGGGGATTAAATCGTTTAGTTTAAAAAATCGCATTTTTAGGATTAAATCGGGATTTTTTGCAGACTTTTTCCACACTGATTTTTATAGTGAGAGTTATATGCGGGAGAACGTTTCCTTGAAGGGGAAACTAACCACTTGTTTTATCAAGAAACTTTATGTACTCTTTTCCACTGAATGTATGGAGCGATCTAGCTATGTTGGTAGATCCGGAGATGTAGCCCAGGAGAGGTGAACTCCGTCACCTAATTCTTTGTTGTTGCTCTTCATGAATGTTTGTATGAGTTAAATGATGAGATGTTGCTTATGTTTTAAGTTTACATGAAAAACTAACTCATAACTTGAAGAGGCCTTTGAAAACTTGTTTTGTCATAAGACCCATTTTTCCTTGCAAAGCGTCAATAGGACGATCTTTTTTAGGAAGGAGAACCTCTCCTCCAATTTCAAATCAACATGTGGACATTTATGGCATTAATTTATTATATTAAGCTATAAGGTTGGATTGTAACCCCTTTTTCTTGTTGAAGACTCAAAATCAAACTTGTTTTAGGGCTTATAGGCTTATTATTTTGTCAAAGTGAAGGGACAAACCCCATATAAATAGAGGATACCTACACTTAGTCTTTTCATCACCACAAATGTGAATTTTCCCTCCTTAGAGAGAGTGCGAATTGCCTTGTCTATTTTTCTACTTGGTAAAAATGTGATTTTTGTGGAGCATCTTGATATTGAAGATTGATTTTTGCATTGAAGGCATCTTTTTGGAATTGAAAGAAGGATTTTCTTGGAGGAATTTGTAATTTTATTGTTGATTTATCTATATTTTGCATGTGAATGAATTTATGCTAGGGTTTCTATACGTTCCATGACTAAATGTATATTGTTTATTGGAAATCTTGGTGAAATTTTGCGTGTTAAAATTATTCTGGAAACCTATAGAAGAATTCCTAGTGTGCATCTTCGATATTTAATTTCTCCCCTCACAAAAAACATAGCTAGAGTGTTATAAGAGGCAAATTAATTTTCCCCTCTTACTCCAATCAAATTTTCATATCCCTTAAAACGTTTCCCTAAAACTCCATTTACCCAAGTAAGATTAGGCACTGGCCAAGGTTTTGTCAATAAAAAATTATTAAAGCTTAAATATTTCTTTGTTTTAACCTCTCCTAGCCTTTTTAAGGCAAGCCTCTAGGGCTTTTTTAGGGTTAATTTTCTGTGAACATGAGTTTGAGTGGATGCTTGTGAATGAAATTCCAAGGTTTTCCTCCATAAACCTTTTAAATGCAAAATCTAGCATTAATTGTGGTAAAACCTCCCTAAGTAAGGTTGACGCCATCCTCTCTAGACTCCCTTGTGCCATTAAAACCCTAATCGCTAACCAAGCTTCAACTTGAAGCCTATTTGAGGATTCCCCTATTACTTTGTTGATTTTGATCATTAAGGAAACCCTTACTTTGACTTTTACATGTCTAGACACTCCTTTATCATTGAAAAGCAATAAACCTTAACTTGTAGTAGTACTTTAGTGAATCTAGGGTTAGAATACTTGCTTCTTTATAGAGAAGATTTAAGCCTACTCCATCTTTCAAGTATCTTTCCCTATGTTATTCATATCACCTTGAACCTTCTAATTAGAGCCCTATAGGTGAATACAGGGAAGCCTCCCTTGCGATCAAATTCCACTAAACAGAGGAAAATTGCAGAGGTAATACTAGAAATCCTTCCTCATTGTTGTCTATTACCACAAAATATAGCAGGTCTTGAAGAGGGAAACCCTACAAGACAAAGAGCTAAACTAAGTGCTAACAATGGGACAATGGGCCACTATCACCACAACGAAGCTCCCTCACTCTTAACGAACTTTTATCAAAGGGAGGAGTCCCAATAGGAAGGAGATCACTTAAAATGGATATCTAGGTATAGGGCATGAAGTGATCAAGCTAGAGCTCATTCAAAAGAGAGGCTCAATAAAGGTACAAGGCTTCAAAGAAGCAAATCACTCTCCAAGAAAAACCCTGGAAAAGAAGGCACAAGACCTAGGGTTTTGAGGTTTCTCGATGGTAATAGGTATTCACAAGGTCAAGACTCAATAGAAAAGGCTTCTTGAGATATACTTCAACAAGGACCGAGATCATACAACCTTCAAAGAAGTCCCGAAGTTGAGGGAGAAGAAACTAGGGTTTCCCTCATGGAGCAACACCTAAGGCAAGCAATTTTTGTAGAATTTTTCACTGTAGATCACCAGATAATGCAACATACTAAAGCAAAACACTTGATCTACTTCTACAAACAAACTTGCGGAAGCTTAATCGATTATGAGCAAGATCAAATAAAACACATATAACAGAGAATGAGATAGCAATCACACATGAACACAGAAGAATACTCTGGGGAAAGCCTCAGCTAAAAACCCCAATCTCTGTATTATCATACAAGTGGAAATATGTCAGGATTACACAAAGCTTTAGCTCACAAGCTATCCAGCTCTCATTACAATCCCTCCATGTTGCTCATAGACTGAATAGACACAACATATGTCGTCCTCCAATCCTCTAAGCCTCCTATTTCCTTGCGCAGTTTCTCCTGGGTCCTCTGGTTGCCACCTTTGTGAATTGACCTCTCACACAACTCATCAAACTCAAAAGTAACTGCGCAATCTCCAAGGAATGAATTCCTTCTGCATGCAAGAGATATCCTCAATGGAATATTCCTACAACTGATAGTACATTGTCCCATCATCTGATTTCAACTGAGTCCCTGACTAAACTGATATGCATGAGTTATTTATGAGAGAATATTCAGTTATCTGAAGTGCAACAGTTACATGCATGCATGCATTAACTAGCTGAACTCACAATCAGTTCCACAAACTGTTGGAACTAATCTAACTGGACTTAACTCAGTTAACTGAGCTAACTAATTACAACTCAAAGTACAACTCATCCTGATCTCGCTAATCAAGGGATAACTTCCTCAATCAAAGGAGAAACTGTTGCATGTCTTCACATAGACTTCATGTTTGATTTTCTACAACTAATTAACTCAAGATGAATTAATTAATTATTTTACAAACAACTGCTAAGATCAAATTTTAATTTTAATTCTCAATTTTAATTCAAGGACTAACTAAAATTGGAATGTATCCCAAAATGCTATTTATAGCAGTGCTATTTTTAGCATTTCTTGTTGCTATTTTCAACACTCCCTCTCAACAAGAAAGGGATTATCAGTCACGCAAATCTTGTCTCTGTGGAACTCGAACTTGCATTTTGACAATGCCTTAGTCAAAATATCTGCATCTTGTTCCTCGGTCGAAACATACAACAAGAACATGATCCTCTTCACCACACAGTCTCGAAGATGATGATACCGGATATTGATGTGCTTGAACCTGTCATGAAAAACTGGATTCTCAGAGAGTTTGATACAACTCTGATTATCGCAGTAGATCACAATTGGATCCATCCTCTGACCAAACAATCCAACTAGAATCTTCTGCATCCAAATGGCCTCACATGCTGCCTGACTGGCAGCCATGTATTCAGCTTCTACTGAGCTAAGTGCAACTGACCTCTGTTTCCTGTTGTACCAAGAAACTGTAGCTAAACCAAGGTTGAAGATTCCTCCTGAAGTGCTCTTCCGGTCTAATGGACCCCCTGCCCAATCTGCATCTGTGAAGCCTTGAAGCTTCACTCCCTTTGTCCGTCTGTACTACAGTCCATACTGAGATGTGCCTCTGAGGTATCTTAGCACATGCTTTGTTGCCTTCCAAAACAGCTTGGTAGGCTGAACCATAGCTTGACTCAGCTGGTTCACCGCAAAGCACAAATCTGGTCATGTGTTCGCTAAAAAAATCAATCAACCACAAGCTGTCGATAAACAGTAGCAGCTACTACCTCACCTGAAGTAGCATCCTCCTTCCTCCCGTTACCAACTAGAGGAGTCTGCATGGGCTTGCACTTCTCCATGTGGAATTGCCTGAGTATCTCATTGCCATACTTGCCTTGAGGCACAAACACTTCCCCATGCTTCTGCCACACTTCCATGCCTAGAAAGTAGTGCATAAGATCCATGTCTTTCATCTCGAACTTTCTTGCAAGGTCCTCCTTGCAAGACTTGATCAACTGATCATCACCTGTCAAAATCAAATCATCAACATAAAGAACAATGATCAATGGCTTACCTTCTACCATGATGTGGTAAAGGTTTACATCTGCTTCACTCTTGGTGAAGCCCAACCCTGTGAAATAGTTGTTGATCCTGGTGTACCAAGCACGAGGTGCTTGCTTCAACCCATACAAAGCCCTCTTGAGTCGACACACATGCGACTCACGATCGAAGGTCTCAAAACCTTCTGACTGCTCAATGTACACCTCTTCCTCAATCTTCCCATTGAGGAACACAGTCTTCATATCCATCTGATGGATCTTCCAACCCTTCTGAGCTAATAGTGCCAACATCGATCTGATAGATGAGTACCTTGCTACAAGAGAAAAAGTCTCATCGTAGTTGATCCCCTCGAACTGTGAGAAACCACGGGAAACAAACCTTGCCTTATGTTTCCCAACACTGCCATCAACTACTTGCTTTACCTTGTAAAGCCATCAGGAACTCACTACTGACTTGTCCTCGGGGCTTGAGACAACATCCCAAATACAGTTCCGAACGACGGAATCGTACTCCTCCACCATAGCATCAACCTAGACTAGTTGCTGCACTGCTTCCTCGAATGAAGAAGGTTCGGTCTCTACACACTCCCCAACTAGGGCCATGTAACCAGTGTACCACTCGGGTGACCTCCTCTGTTTGGGCTGAGAAGATTGTTGTCCCACATTCTCACTTGCATCCAGCATCAACCTATCAACTTCCCTTGAGCATTTCCGCCCCATCTCTAGAAGACTCGGCATGAGTGGATGTCTCCACTCCCGGATCCTCTGCATGTGGCTGCTCCACATCAGTCTGAGGCTCCTCCTCCTTAGGAACTAAAAGTTCCTCCTCTGCATGCAACTTGAGCTCCCTCTCAAGTGATAATCGCATGGCTTTCTGCTCGTCGAACTTCAGATCGCTGCGTACCACTGTCCTCTAACTGGTAGGCAGGAACACCTGATAGTTGTGGGGTGTATCAATGTACCCCACAAATATCCCCAACTCAATTGTTGGATCTAGCTTCTTCTGGGCATCTTTGGTCACATGGCAATAAACCGATGATCCAAAGATCCTGAAGTGACTCACATCTTGTCTCTTCCTGAAAAGGCCTCCATAGGTGTCTTCATTCATAGTATACGATGCAGGTTTCTGTTCTGCAAGTATACTGTTGTATTGCATGCCTCAGCCCACAAATGAAGTGGTAGGCTTTGGTCATGCAACATCGCTCGAGTTGCTCCCATAATCGATCTGTTCTTCCTCTCGGCCACCCCATTCTGTTGTGGCTTATAAGGTGTTGTCAACTCATGTTTAATTTCTTTTGCTGCACAGAAGTCCTTAAACTATTGGGAGACATACTCTTCACCATTGTCACTACGCAAGGCCCTTATTTTCTTTCCAGATTCTTTTTCTGCTAAGGCTTTAAACTCACAAAACCTTGAGAAGGTCTAATCCTTCTTCAGCATAAAGTAGATCCAACATCTACGAGAAAAAACATCAAGAAAAATAACATAGTACCTTGTTTAGCGATGGAGGCTGTAGAGAATGGCCCACACACATATGTGTGAACTCGCTCCAGGATTGCTCCAGATCTACTGTCTCGATCTTGAAAGGAAGATTTCACATACTTACTCAAGGTACAACCTTTGCATGTATCCATCTGCTCCAGTTTTCCCTTGGGAAGTCCGGTAGATATCTGTTGCATGATCTTCAAGGCCCCATGGTGCAAGTTGCCCAATCTTTTGTGCCATAGCTCACCAACATCTTGGCTCTGCACCAACTCTGCTTTGGAACTCAATGCAGCACAGTTGTCTACCTCCAGCTTGTAGAGATTCTTAACTCGAATCCCAATCCTTTTGGTCTGTCCAGTGTCGATATGCCTCAGGAATACCTTTCCTTTACTAAAGACTACATCATAGCCTTTGTCTTCCAACATAGCGACGGACACAATATTCTTCTTCAGATTCGGTACATACTTTACATCAGTCAAGGTGAGAGGAGCTCCATGCTCCCTCTAAAATACAATTGTACCTTCACCTGAAACACGATACTTTCCATCATCGCCCATCTTGATCCGCATCTGGAGATCCTTCTCCTCCAAGGTACTGAAAAGATTTTTTTCGTCGGTCATGTGGAATGAAGCTCCACTATCTAGGTACCAAATACATCCCACCATCGATGAAACCATGCATGCGATGAGGGAGAAATCCAATTCGAACTGTGAGGCCAGTGCCTCACCATCTGATCCCTTCGAGGATCCCTTCTTGGACTTCTTCTGTGGACAATTCGTAGCATAATGGCCCACCTCATGACAATGAAAGCATCTCACTTTCGATTTGTCAATCTTCTTCCCACCATGGGAAGAACTGGATTTGGAATGGGACACCTTCCCTTTCCCTTTCCTCGCCTTACTCGCTAAGGCTAGATTTTCTTCATCATCTTGCTTTGATGAAGATCCATATCTGGTGCTTCTTCTTATCTCCTCCTGCATCAAATCTGACCAAAGTCGTTCCCAATATGGCAATTTCTCTCTTCCATTTACCGAGTCTTGGTAGCTATGCCAGCTCTTAAGAAGACCGAGGAGGGCAAGACTCACCATGTCATCATCGGCTGTCATGATCCCTACACTTCCAAGCTCATCCCTGTAGGCAGTGAGCTTGTTCAGATATGTAGAGATCGTGTCACCCTTTTCACACTTGATTTTCCAAAGCTTGTCTTTTAGCGCCAGCTTCCTCTAATCGTTGTTGTTCTGATATAGATCTTTCAATGTTTTCCACATTGAAAACGATGTCTCCTTCCCATAGAAACTCGAGACTATGTGGTCTCGAACTCCCTCCAGAAGAATCCTCCTCGCTCTAGCCACACATTTCTTCCATTCCACCAATTTTGTAGCATTAGTTGTTGCTGACTTGGGGACTTCTTGATCAATGAAGTCCTTCAAACCGTTGTCCTCTAATACCACTTCCATGCGATCCTTCCAGGCTATATAATTCGAACTGCCATCAAGGGCATACTCGAGTCTCAAACTGTTGAACGCCATTGATGAAATTTGAGATGTGATAAGAATTCGATTTCTATAATCAAGAACTTCAAACTTCGAACTTCGAACTTCTTTTTATATTGTTCTCTCCTTTGATCACCTTTGCTCTAATACCATGTAAAATTTCTCACTATAGATCACCAGATAATGCAATATACTAAAGCAAAATACTTTATCTACTTCTACAAACAAACTTGCGGAAGTTTAATCGATTATGAGCAAGATCAAATAGAACACATATAAAAGAGAATGAAAAAGCAATCACACATGAACACAGAAGAATACTCTGGGGAAAGCCTTAGCTAAAAACCCCGATCTCTGTATTATCATACAAGTGGAAATATGTCAAGATTACACAAAGCTTTAGCTCACAAGCTATCCAACTCTCAGTACAATCCCTCAATGCTGCCCATACACTGAATAGACACAACATATGTTTTCCTCTAGTCCTCCAAGCCTCCTATTTATTTGCGTAGTTTATCATGGGTCCTCTGGCTCCCACCTTTGTGAATTGACCTCTCACACAACTCATCAAACTCAAAAGTAACTGCACAATCTCCAAAGAATGAATTCCTTCTGCATGCAAGAGATATCCTCAATGGAATATTCCTACAACTGATAGTACACTGTCCCATCATCTGATCTCAACTGGGTCTCTGACTGAACTGACATGCATGAGTTATTTATGAGAGAATATTCAGTTATCTGAAGTGCAACAATTACATGCATGCATGCATTAACTAACTGAACTCACAATCAGTTTCACAAACTGTTGGAACTAATCTAACTGAACTTAACTCAATTAATTGAGCTAACTAATTACAACTCATCCTGATCTCATTAATCAAGGGATAACTTCCGCAATCAAAGGAGAAACTGTTGCATGTTTTCACATAGACTTCATGTTTGATTTTCTACAACTAATTAACTCAAGATGAATTAATTAATTATTTTGCAAACAACTGCTAAGATCAAATTCGAATTTTAATTCTCAATTTTAGTTCAGGGACTAACTAAAATTGGAATGTATCATGATATGCTATTTATAGTAGAGCTATTTTTAACACTTCTATTTTTAGCATTTCTTGTTGCTATTTTCAACTTTTTTATGGATGAAACGTGAGTGGATACCCACCAAACTTGGATGCATAGGTAACCTAGACCCTAAGCTTGATGTTTAGGTTCTCAAATTCCCAAAAAGTATCATCCCTAAAATTTCGCTGCAAGCCCTAGATTTTCATCATAGCCCTAAAAGGACAGAATTTTAAGAAGAAATATTATGGACGAAATGTAGAGATGACCACCAAGGTCTTGGATTAGTGCCTTGTACTTTGGGCATGTTACCGCTCAAACTAGCATGGGACCTAAGGGGGATCCCTAAAGGGCAAATGCTAGGCCAAGGGCAACCAATAGAGACTTAGCCCATTGTCACCTCAACTAAGGCTCCCTTTGAAGAATTTCAACCCCCAATCCGGCTATTAGTTTTCCTTATCACTCCATGCATTTAGTTTTAAATCCAAGCATGATAAAAAATTCTAAAATCTAGAAATGACAATATTTTCTGAAAACACAGATCTAGAGATTTCACAACTGCTGAAATTGCAGAAATAAAACACAACAAAATTATGACAGCCACACAGAAAATAACAAAGTGATTTTTTGTCAATGTGACCTTGGAAAACCCCCTACAACTCTTGGGGAAAACTAGTTTGAGAGCTCTTCTTTATTTCTGAAAATGTTTTTACAAAGAAACTAAAATACACAGCAAAAATTCCAACAACCACAAATTACAAATTCTCTCGATTTCCGTGGTTGAACTCCACCTTGAAAATTGTGCCAATCAGCAAACAACCAAAACAGAAATTTTTACAGCAATAAAACAACATTCAATGTTGTAAGGTCTGCCTCGAAAAATGTGCCCATAACTTGGTGTACAGACCGTACAGATTTCAGTAATACGATTGCCTCGGAATTTGTGCCCAAATCTGCCTCGAAATTCGTGCCCTTGTTGTTGTCCCTCTTTCTCAATATCTGTGTCTTTCTCCTGCTGTACGATTTTGCCTTGGGATGCGTGCCAATAAATGTTGCTGCCAAGATTTGTTGAAATTTCTTCTTGCCGCTCTTCTTCACTTCCTCACTGCTAAGAAATTTTCTCCTTGCTCTCTCTTCTCTTTCTCTCAAATGCTCATGAAAGAATGAATTGATCTTTTCCTCTTCTCTTTTCCTTTTATTCTCTAAATGACCTTTTGGGTTACCCTAATATCTAATGGTTCAGATTCATTTAGATCTAGGAACGAGAATAAATGTGCATTTAATTCTCACTTTCTATATTTTAACTCACCCACTTAAACAAAGACCTCACTTAGCCTTTTATTTCCATAGTCACATTTTCACTTTCTAATTCTTCTTTGACTTTAATAAAGTCACCTTTAAATTAAAATGTAACTTTACCACTTATAAAGTCACTTTTAAATTACATTGTAACTTTACCACTTATAAAATCACTTTTAAATTAAATTGACTTTACCACTTATAAAGTCACTTTAGGAAAAAAGTAAAATATAAATTTGGACACTTTTCCCTAAGGCCAAAGATGAAAGCCTTAGGGAACCACTTGTCTTTGGTACCCAAATTTTAACACCTTTCTATTTACGGACTTTCACCGGTGGGAGGAGACCCCATATGTATGGAGTCACTAATGAATGATAAGTCAATGGATATGAGTGACCCAAACAAACTCTTTCCTAGAAAAGTTTGAAGGATGGAGCCTGCTTGCTTTCTAAGCAAGGTACTATGTATTCTAGGGAAAGGAAGAGAGGGATCTTGAGAGTTATTTTTAAGGGATAATACTTGTGAAGGAGTTCCCCAATCCCTAAAATCCTTGTTAGAATTGGTATCCTAGATGGTTCTTGAAGAATGATCTTTTAAAGGAGCTGGACCACACGGGGCCAAGCAGACCCGGTCTAGGGTGTGAGGAAAGTATGTAGCAACCAATGATATTCTTACCCCAGATAAGGTGGGGAAAGGACTAAAGAAAGTATTTTCACCCAAATATGTTGTTTTGACCTTATGAGGTACTAGCCTTGGGGATGGAAAAACATGTTTTGATCCCGGCGCCAGGGCTTGGATTTTCTCACAACTCCACTGTCGGAATGTCTTCAAAATTGGAGGAGAGCTAGAGCAAAGGTCAGTGTAAGAGACCTTAGGAGATCGAATTCTTTTGATGGCTAGCTTGTCGAGAAATTGATGCCCTAGGTAACCCAATGTGGCTAGTCCTAGAAAGATGTGGGAGAATATGAGTTTTAATGACCACCCTTAGTAGATCAGTGCTTTAATCTTTGGGAGAATGGAGTCTATGTTGAGTATGCGTAGGATTTCTTGGTTCCCAATCAAGGAGGCCTCAAGATTACTTTGTTTGCCTTCTAGGTCAAGAAGAAGCAACCTTTTAGATTTTATACTTCAATTATCAAGAGAAATGGCTTGTCAAGGTCGAATTCATTTATAGAATTACCCCTAGGAGATTTCGCTCCTATTACATGGCCCACATTGAGAGATGCTATAATAGAGACAAATTCCACAATTTTAAGCAATAAATGCATGCAACAATTAGCCCTAGAACAACAAAAATCTCAGTCCAACATATATGACAAAAGTAAACAAAAATAAAATAAAAAAACACGTAATTACATGTAATAGAGTGTATCCATCCATTCACAATTGACAATAAAGAAGCTATAAGAGAAGATCAACCAATATCCACACATCAAAACTCATCCATAAAACTCTGATTCATCCTCTAGAAAATGTGTGAAAATCTCAAGAGAGATAAGAGATCCAAACCCAAGTGATGATGAGCAAATGAGCTCATCTCACTTGTATTTATACACAACTTAGGAGTTCGAATTAGCCTCCTTGGCCTACATAAAACCCCAAAATAAAATAATGTTCTAATAATACAACTTTTGGTGACAAGCCCACCAAACTAGCTCATAAATGAAAAAATAAGCCTCTCAAGAGGTCAAATAATAATCTATGCATGTCGTAGGGCCCTCTAAGAGGCCTAATGAGATCCATGGGTTCTACAGTGAAGAATAGGACCCTCAAAAGCAGTGGACAAAGGGTTGGCCCCTTGTAATAACCTATGGTGCTCCAAATGACATGTGGAGGCACACAAGTGTCTTCATGGGTCTCCAAACAAATCGAAGATGCCTGTAGATCGCCTACAAGGGCTAGGATGATGGTGTAGGTAATGACACATCATTTGGCAAGTCCTGGATCATCTGCCAAGTGTATGGTGCAGATCTAGGGCCTGTTGAGCATGATGGATAAAGTGCATCCTCCTCATCCAATAAGTGAACCACGAGCAATCTATGAATGGTTGTGGGGATACATGGAGTGCAATCTACTATTGTGGAGGCCCATGGCTCTCAACGCTCACCCTACATGTGCCACTGTAGCCCTGTGGAAGATTAGAACCCCATACAGGGAGACCAAACACAAAATGGAAACCATTTGCAATCTTGCATAAGATCCAATCTGTCCCCTAGCCTTCCAATACAACAAGCCATTAGAGAATTTGAGTAAATGAGCTTACCTAATCATGGATGACAGGTGGGGACTTCATAATGGCCTTCAAGATGCGCCAATGTCTCCTAAACTCCAAATGGGGTTAACCAAGTACCCTATTAGGTTGTTTCTACTTCTAAATGGGATATTATTCAAGGTATATCCTTCAAAAGGTGGTGGCATGTGACAAATATGGTGAGTCAAGTAGGGTATGAGAAGGGGCAGCCCTCGGTTACTTGCTAGGGTACAAGGGTAGCTAATAAGAGGAAAGCCCACACTTGGGGTTTATAATGTATAGGAGGGAGCAATCGTGGTACATGAGGTGCCCCAACCTTGAATTTCCAACCCTTCTTTTATGCCTTTTTACTTTTTATGATTTTCTTTAATCAATCGCTCGAGGGTCAAGGGGTTAAAGCATGATGTATAAGTTATAGCAATGAATTCCCCCCTTTTAAGGTGGGGCGGTTCATCGCCCACCAGGAGTTGGGACAATCATGTGTTCCCATATGATGAAGAAGGCTCATAGAACCTGTAGGAACCAGGGTGATGGTCATGATGATGGGGTAGAGCTCGTGTATTGGCTTTTCCCCATGTGATAAATGTATTTATCTCGACCATCTTTTGCATCTTGTGGTACAATTTCCTATTGATTGTAGCCATATATGCTTTTTAACTTTCTTTTTAGCTGCATCAACCTCTGGGCTTCATTCCAGGCCACGACCCAAGGTGTGGGCAAGGGGGAAGGGGCAAGCTAACCCTATGTGGACCCAATGGAGAAATGTGGACCAAGGCAACAAAAATGATGGATGGGGTAGTAATGAATGGAAAGAGGGTAATATAAGCGGATAAGGGAGCGGGACCACACAACCAAAATCAGGGTTTCCCGTGCAATACCATCCTGGAACCAAATGGTTAGTAAAAGGGACTAGAATCCAGGGTTAACTCCTAAAAGGGGTCTAGGGGACAGAAGCACAGACCTAGCCCATTCTTTCTACTGAATCCCCCCATTAACCCATGCCCAAAAGTGTCTATGATAAGCAAACTACAATACTCAATTTCCAAATGACAAGGCATACCTTTAGATTTGGGAGGCCCACCTTCAAACATACGATCATGGCAGATGGGCAAGGGACCACATGGCTAGCTCAGGTGGCAGAGAAAATGGCACAATGAGTTAGCTGGTGGTTGCAAGGGGCTATTGGCTGCTGGCTAAGGACCATCTTGGAGAAAAAAAATTCTCCTAGGGATATTACCCATAGAAAGGTGGGTAACATTCGGCTCCAACTGGGACATGATCTCTCAAAGGAGTGGGTGAAGCTAGTCGAATGGGAAGTTACGAGAACTCCAACAATCTCTTGGTTACTGTAGACCTGTCATCTGACATATAATAGGTGGGAAAACACGGGGCAACATGCTTTCGCGACATCTCATGATCGCACATGCTATATGGCTATAAAACCAACAAAAAATAAAATATGTAGATATGCACCTATCTACCATAAGAAATATCATATGATGTTATTCCTAATACAGAAAACAGTATGCAATGCATCCTACTCTAACATCCATATAGTAAGGCTGATACTAAGTGGAATCATAATGCCGGTGCAACCAACATATCATCACATCAATATACATATGCCTATCAGCATGATTACTCATGCAGCAACTCCCAAGTTGAATGTGGACATAGTCACATGGCGAAGCGAGTGGGAGGCAGGAAAATATGATCTCCATCCGAGGTAAAGGGAAGTCCTAGGAGAAAGAAAACAGGTTAATCTAAAGGTCTCAGGCTTTCCTTCTAGGTACATAATGGTGGAATGAATGATCACTCTCAAGAACTCCTCATCACAATCATTGTTTGTAATATCATGCTTTGAAAATGTCGCACAATTGTGATGAGAGGGGAATGAAGAGTGAGAGAAATGAGTGCAACAAATAGGTTGCTTAATGTGATGGTCACATCGGAGAGGGGAGGTTGCAGAGTGATCATACTCCTGAGGATGGATCAGAGGGGATAAAGTATACTCAATGAAGGGTTCTTTCTTGACACCATATTCAAAGAGGGGAAAAGGGGCATGGTTATTCAAGGTTATACCAAAAGGGATGAAGGACTTACTTGAGGAAGACTCAAGATGGTGAACAAAAGCGAAAGGCCAAGGGGAGGGTGAAGTGTCATTATCAACAGGTTTTCCTTCCCCAAAATCTAAAGGCTCAAGTGATTTGAATACGTAATCATAAGGTGGGTAGGTAAGAGCCTTGTTGCTTTCCTTATTATAAGCAACAAAGATAGGGCTTTCATTAAAAGGAAAGTCAATCACTTCCATCAAAGAGTGTCCTTCTTCATGCAAGGGAAAATTGTAATTCTCCTTCCCAAGGGTATCGATGGAGATGTCATCGCAAGTAATGCCTGTGATAATGGAAAAACCAATCTCAATCTCATCTTCTTTGTCAGTATCATAAATGGGAGCACAATCAAATTGAGGCTCAAGAATCTCCCATTTCTCCTTTTCAATGTGGAAATAATCTCCAATGTCAACTTTCCAAGGAGCTCATGGGATCACCTTCCTCAAGGTCCTCAAAAGGAGAGTCATCAGGAGTGATATCCTTGAGATATGTAAGTTCAATGTCGGCCTTACTTTCCATAGCCTCATTTTCCTCAACACATGTGCTCTCAGAATCATCCTGTCCATCCTGCAGCCCCAACGAGGGCTCATCTTCGAGATTCTCAAGGTCATCTTCATCTTGGTTGGTTAACAAGCGAGACCCCTCTTCTTCTCTCTTCACTTGAAGAACAATGGCTAAGGTAATTGTTACATGATCTTGATAATACGCTTCTAGGAGGAACGCATTAGTGGGGTTCTCTTTATATTCACATTTCATCTTATGAAGCTTCACCTTTTCATCATATAAACGGGAGAATACTTCATTAGAATTACATTCCCTTACTAACCACTTGCATGACCTACTATATTCATCCATTCTTTCTTGTGTGATTTGGAGGCTTTTAGGATCCAACTCTGTCATTCTCAAAGGAGATGTCTTTCACTTCACTGCTATTCACACCCAATTCCATAACTAGTATTTGCTGATCATCCTCATTTTCTTGGTCATCCTAGTCATCCAAATCCTCATTTGGTAACAAGCCAAATTTTTCCTTGATCTTGTGAGACAAGGAATTAAATGCACTAGTATAATAGGCAAGCTCCAAGAAGAGATAATCTATGGGTCCTTCTTCATACTCCTTCCTTATATTGTCAAGGTTTGACTCGCTCTTGTTATAAAAATTGAGTATGAAGTCCTCTGTTAAGGTTAGGCATGTTCTATGCTAGAGCAATTTATTTAAATTTTCACAGTTAGCAATCACATCAGCATTATGATAAACTGCAGATAGAACATAAATATAAAATGCAGAAGACAAGCTAAGACAAGAGGACACAAGATGTGGCGCAAGCCAGGAACAAACCCCACAATGTGTGGGGAAACCCTTTGATCAAATCTTCTTTTATCTTCAAAGTTCAGCAAAGAAAGAGAGAGAGAGAGAGATAATATTTACAATAGAAGTCAATACTTTGACTTATGATATCTACAAAGATTAGTTGAAGACATATTGCTTCAACTGATTCTCTAAGGTGACTTCTTCACCTATCATAGTGTTGCACCTTGTCCATTTGCTGCACCTTACCGTGAAGCACCATCATGCTGCATCATACTATGTTGCCCATACATCATTGTCATTATGCTGCCCCTGCTAGTATGAATCATCGTCATCATGTTGCCTATGCATCATCATGCTGCAACACTATAACACTGTCATCAGCCTTAGCTGCTTGCTATGGCTTGCAGCCTAGCAAAGCAGCTAGGCTATAGTTCCACACAATCCCATTATACACAGCGTATTACTATTCCTCAGCTATAGATTTTCTTTCATTGTTGTGCATAAGAGTCTCCATGAACTGCGTATGAGTGATTGGAGTCTCTGCTGCCTGATCTACTCCACACGGTAGCATGCTAGATCCACATACATCACAATGGCTATAACCATGACTGCGTTTACGTGTATTGATACGCAGCGTACTCTGCCCTGTGTATAGGGCATCACGTTGACTATCTAAATGAATAGCGTCGCCATGAACTCATGACTGTGGCTACGTTCATTGGTTATGGCTTCATGTATTGACCCAATACATAGATTGCCACTTCATGATACATACGCTGAACTGCAAGTATGGAGCCCTGCGTATATATATATATATATTGAACAACGTATAGGTGTCTCTTGTCCATCGTGATGTTTGCCTGAACAGCGTATAGCCGTCTCCACAACCTGCATATATATGTCTACCTCACACTGCGTCCGTATAGAGTTTTTGAACTGCGAGTACAGCGTTGAGTTTTTATTGTGGATACAATGGCTACCCTGCGTGATATATTCTATTGTCATGATTGCGTGTAGAGTATGGTTTCTCGCGTACAAGGTTTCAGCGTATGTAAACCTGCGTATATAATCTCTGCATGTTGCGTTGTGTTATTGCCGGTGAATGACTGCGGCTCCACTGCAGCTTCATTCCTTATACCCTGCGAATAAAGAGCAACATATATATATCATATGTACAGGTGCTTTCATGGCTGAGTATATGGCATGCGTAAGACTGCGTATATGCATATCTACTTCCATGAGCAGCGTATCTTGACTGTGTTGATGTGTAACATGACTGCTTTGTGACTACGTTGGTGCGTGTATCCATGAGCAGCGTTTATGACAGCGTTTGATACTTCTTTCATATGCGATGTGGCTTCATTAACTGTGTATACCATATTGTGCGTAGGTATTGTTTTCATTACAGCATATGGACAGTAAGGAGTTACCAAACAATGCGTAGATATTGCCTGTATAGGAGTTGCATGGATGTCTTCAATGTTAGCGGGATTATGACTGTGGTTCCCTCTATTACAGCTACTCTTGACTGTTCTTTAGAACATCTGCAGCTAGGGCATCCAACGTATTCTTTTAGTGTCTTCTCCTTCTCCAAAAACCCGACATGGAGAGGAGGAGTTCACATGAAGAATGTGTCACCAAATAACATCGAATCCTCTTCTATTTATACCAAAAACGAGGATGATGAATAGACACATCGGTTGGGCTTCTAGAGCCTACATAAGTGCTGGTCGGCTTGATAATAATTACATAAACAAAATAAATTCATATCTCCATAAATACTTATCGGAATCGGATGATCTTTAGATCAATCCTACACCTCTCGACGAGAGGGATCCAATAAAAATATCAGCTGCCATAAATAAGCCGACCCACATGGAGTTTGGCCCTAGTTGCCAATTTAACACTCCCTCTCAACTAGGGAAAACTCCATACATTGATCCATAAGTCCGACTGTACTATCTCTACCATCAGTGCCCTGCACTGTTCTGCCCAACTCTGCTCAACTTTGCTGGCTCTGCTCTACTCTGCTCAGCTCAGCTGGCTTTGCTCTGTTCTGCTCAGCTCTGCTGGCTCTGCTAGCTCTGTCCTATTTAGCTCTGCTCAGCGTTGCTGGCTCTGCTAGCTTTGCTCAGCTCTGCTGGCTCTGCTCTGCTTAGCTCTGCTCAGCGCTGCTGGCTCTGCTAGCTCTGCTCAGCTCTGCTGGCTCTGTTAGCTCTGCTCTGCTTAGCTCTGCTGAACTATGAAGAAGAAGAATTGATCGAGAATGTCTCATACCATTCTCCACTGACCGAAGTCAGACTCAAAATGCGTACCACTAGTCCCAGACTAGTCTCAACCAACCCGAAGTCAGCGTCATAGTATGTACGACTCTCACTGGTCCCAGACCAGTACTGTACTGACACGAAGTCAATCTCGGAGTATGTACCACTGGTCCCAGACCAGTCTCAGCCGACCCGAAATCAGCGTCATAGTATGTACAACTCCTACCATTGGTCCCAGACCAGTATCGCAAGCTCAGAGAGTTTACTACTGGTCCCAGACCAGTCTCAACCGACCCGAAGTCAGCGTCATAGTATGTACGACTCTCACTGGTCCCAGACCAGTCCTGCACTGACACGAAGTCAGTCT